>JAGDQP010006269.1:0-14254 GCA_022664845.1 Lepisma saccharinum | reverse complement strand
AAATAACGAATTTCTATTTTCCATGCTGCTGTGTGGGTTACCATGTTTTATTATTTATACCATAATATTCGCTACATGAGTCACTCAAGAATAAACCTTTTCACTGAACTCGCTGTAAGAAATGTTTAATTTACAAATTCTTTTCCTTTTTAGTGGCAAGCTGGTATTCTGCTCCTCGTTTCCCGTCATCTTAATTGTTGGTTACCATCTTATGAATCCCAAAATGTTACAATGAGGCTTACCATAAGTAAATATTGCTGCTATCTCTCGAGCACAATCTGAACTCGAACAACATTAAACGACGCGGTATGATTGCTTTCAATCGGGTGCTAAATAACTCAAAAAGTAAACATTTGTGGGTTACCATGTTTTTGCCTCACACCCTTCAATTGAAAGACGTTAATTTAAATGACATGTTGAAACATCAGCTTATATACACTGTCCTAACCGAACAATACGATATTGAAATTCTCATTGCGACCAATATTTACATGATCTTAACATAGGGTGACCATTCGCCCCCGGTTTCCGGGAGGTTTCCCCGGATTTATCCCCGGCAATTTTTCTCTTCCGGTTTGAAGAAGAAATATTCTTCAAACAAGCTTATTGTTTCATTTAGAAAGAAATATTCGAAACCTATTTCTGTCTAGTGCTACCAGATGTACTCTTTTCAGAGGTCCTAATTTTCCATTCTCTACTTTTTCGCTAAATCCTTGAAATGTTCTCTTGTCTAAAATCACGTTAGGAATTTTCCGATTATCTTCATCACTTGTTTTTTCCTAAATTCCAAATTCAAGGAGCATAGATAAAAAGTTTAAGGATATAGTAATCTTTTACGTAGTGGTGTGGGAAAAAGAAAAGGTAGCCAAATTTACTCTCTCCCTGTCGTAACTTTCGATGCCAAAGGGAAAAACGCGTGTTACTTTAAAAAGACAATCAAGCTGTGCAGATTATAATTACTGTACCTCAATTTCTGCTACATTTGCTTGCTTTTACCCTAATACTGAAATTTCCTTTAAAAAGGGAAGATTCTTTAGTTGGCAACACTGACTAACGAGAACTTGCCATAAAAGAGTTAATTTATCTAACCACAATCATTTTCAAGATAAAATACCAAGGTTCGTTTCTTTCTTGTTTCCAAAAAATTCTTGTCGATAACCTCGACGTATAACAATTGAACAATGGAACATGTTCCGAGACTTTTGTTGTGTTTACAGATGCATCTCGATAATAATCCATCTTCATTCATAAATAAACATTCGAGAATGTTCCTGTTCCATCACCATTATAATATAAGAAGTGATTTAGAAATAACAATGGAATCAACATGGTCAAAGTGTTCAATATTCAAGTCAGTTTACACATTTCTTTTTTCTGTTGTTTATTTCTAAATAAGGGTGTTTGTGTTTCATCGTCTCTTGGATTTTTTTAAGTCCTGCATCCTAACAGTGTTCATATATACCTTCAAGACAGGATCTGGTTTATCTTGGTATAAGCATCTCTCACTGCATGTGTTTGAGCAAACACCGTAATGTCGTGACTGTAGCTGTTCAACTGGACCTCAGAGCTTCTCTCTCTCTCTCTCTCTCTCTTTCTCCTTCTAAGTGGCTATTCTTCACTTAACGCTTTGATCTGTGAATTTACACACTCGCAGCAGACATACACGTGCTACGTTAATCATACTTCTTTGCATTATTACAAGAGCTTCTTCAAAATTCTCTGTTGTCTAGCGAACCTATACCCGTAAAATTTATTGATAGCTCGATTTAAACAATTGTTTATGCTTATGTTTGTGTCTTAAAGAGGTAAGATTATTCATCTTGTAACTTATACTATATTTGTACAATCTTTTTTTTGCCCCTTTTCAGCTATTACGTCACTGTAAACAGCAGTTTATTTTAGCGGATTCAGTTCGGTTCGGTTAGGTTGTCCGCCTGTAATTCACGGTAGAACCCAATCGAAAGGAGGTAGAGAGAAACTGATTTCAGTTTTGGGTCCGCCGATCTCGATTTACCTTGTCAAGCAGTGATTCTGCCAGACCCCCAACGGAGCGGTTCCCCCCAGCCAGACTTCAAATTCCCGAGAGCACCCCTACTAACTTTAATTCTTTTACGGTCAAATTTTGATAGAAACAGTGCAAAACTCCTCTTACATCCTCCCAATTTTGACTTTACAACCCCCTAAACTGACAATCCATGGTGGAATCCCTGTGTTGGATGCTACCCCTTGCCTTATGTTGTCGTTCTGTTAGAAGTCCAGCGTCTTACTGACTTGTTTTAAAAATAAAAATTCGACTATTTCAGAATTATTACGTTTATTTTTCATTTACCTTTTTATACCCTAAGTTAAAGCACACACACAAACATCCATGCCCAGAGTAGAATTCGAACCTACAACCTCAGAGACGCTGGCCTAACGCCGCAGACCACACCACTACCTCAGCCGCCAGACTGGACAAAACTGCTAGTGATAAGAAAACACTAGATCAAAACACTAGGTCTATAGAGGGTCAGAAATACATTGCCCGAACCCCGAAAACATAAACAAAGTTACTCTCACAATTTACGCCATTTCATAATAACGTTTTCTATTTGCCAAGTAGGGATCGCAATCGCCATTCACTGAGAAGATTTCCCAATTCTGCTAAAATACGTGATCTAAATGGAGGCGGCAAACACATGATCAGAATTGCATGTTTGGTTTACGATAACCGTTGTCTATTTCTGAACCACACTGAAACTGAAAACTGAGAATCTTCAATAGCGTAATTATAAAATATCTCGATGTTTATCTCGATTTCTCTGAAACATTACTGGATATATCAAGGAACGTTCCCAAAATAATGTTAACAGTGTGGAAAGAAAATTAATTCAATTTTAGTTCAGTGAACTGTATTTATATTCGACCTTGGGGTGGCCCAGAGGTTAGAACGCTCGCTTTCCTTGCGTGTGGTCACGGGTTCAAATCCCGCCGATGTCCATAGAACGAAGTGGCTCGGGGCCTACTTTAGCATATACTGTAAGTTCCGTCCTTACAAGCTTACCAGCTCGGTTAGCACGTTAATAACAATTCATTCACTCTATTTACATTCTAGCTTGGAATTTGGTGATTATTGGAATCTACATGTTGTCTTTCCATGTTGTCTTTTGGCTAAACTTTACATACTCCCCAAAGCTGAAATGGAGCCAACTTCTGATCTTTTTGTACATCAAGCCTCTGTAGGTACAGATTCAATTGATATTAAAGAGTGAAAAGTATGTGACGGGACCGGGGATCGAACCCGGGACCTTTGGGTTACCGTCCCAATGCGCTACCAACTGCGCCACCCAGTCGATCCGATCCCTAATCACACACCTTCCACTCTTGATGTCGATGTTCTCTCTCGAAACCAGCTGGAGCTTGTGCTTGGACTTTCCTGTGTCTCATAATGGTGAACATATCACACGAAAGAAATAATTTCCAATGTTGAAATGGAGGCAACTTCCGATTTTTTCTGTACATCAAGCCTCTTAGATGGTTTCGAGACAGAACATCGACATCAAGAATGAAAGGTGTGTGATTGGGAAGCGGGTCGACTAGGTGGCGCATTGGTACGGTAACCCAAAGGTCCCGGGTTCGATCCCCGGTGCAGTTACATACTTTTCACTCTTTAATTTGCATACTCCCTTTATCGTTTAGTCAGTGACAATATGAAAGGTTAAGTCACATCAGATTCATCTTATGTTTGGCTAAACTGAAATGAGTTAAGTGTTGGGGATAAAAGCAAAAGCTGCAATCTCCACTTTTTTTATTTATTTATTTATTTTCTTTTTTGAAAACGAGATTTTGAAGGCATTGTATACATTAAAGTGTCTACTTTAAGATAGTAAAACTCTTAGTAGCAAAAATATACAGAAACATATATATTTAATAGCTAAAATCTAGCCTTAGAAGCAAAGTTTACGAACTTTAAGTTCATTTTCTGAAATATATAAAGGAAAGTCAGCAAAATCCAGTTCCACCAATCAGAGCTTTCGATTCAGTCGCATGAGCTGTGTCTGTCATGATCGCCTGTTACTACAGTTAATAGTGCTTGTTATTGTTGGTGTGGATTGCTATTGGGTTTTACACTGTGTCTTGCTAAGTTTTCTTTAAATGTGTTAATATTGTTAGCTTCTTAAACAGTTAAAGTGTAATGGAAACTAACTTAGAAGATGGCATTTCTCCTGTATCGCCTAGAAAAGCAACGGAGAGGCCGAATCGCCGCGAAAATTGGAAACGGAATGCCGTTAAAAGGAAGCTGGCGATGACAATAAATACCTTTTTATTATTACATGCTATTCTTTAGTTCAAAATGGTTCGTGGTATCCTCGCAACGTTGATCTTGCAACGTTAATTTAACTCATTTCCCGACGTCATGCAATAATAAAAATGTGCACAGCGACGTAAGTCGGGTGACAATACAATATTCTATTGTTACTTTCATTTTCCTGCAATGCTGTGGTGTTTGGCTGGTTGCAGAACACTTTAGGATTTGGGTTAAAAATAATAAAAATATTTTTAGACATAAACAATTCGTATTAAAAAGTAAAAGAAAATAATTTTGTTTATGCATGACTAAAAAGAAAAACATAGAACGCGTTCTCATATACAGTTACTTTATAAATTCTTCAATTAGCGCGACCATGTTTTTATTTTTAGTCATGCATAAACAAAAACATCTTTTAATTTTTAGTACGGATTGCATAAGAAAAGTATGTCTTTAAAAACTTTTTTAATTATTATTTTTTTATGTAGATAATATTTGTCTTAAAGTTAACCAATTTCACAAAACTATGTACAAAAGTTTTACATAAAACTAAAATGTTTTATACGTTGTAAACTGTGCTTCGCTTATTATTTCCCTAATGGTTTAGTTTTATTCTATATGGCAACGCTAACCTACAATCTAGCCTTTAATAGTTTATGAAAAATGTTTAAAAGCTAGACATTGTTAGCAGTCTCTCTAAAAATTAACAAGTTCTTAGTAGCAAACTTCTAATTTTAAAAGCAAAACCGACAATCCCCAAACAAAAGCACCCTGTAACTATTTAAATATAAAAATGAAGCCCTAATTCTTTGTGTATGTTCTAGTTTTATGCGTAGGAAATACAGGAAATAAATGCCGATATACTATGATATTTACCACCTTAAATTTTCTTTTGACTCTCCTGTAAAATTTGCTGCTGTGGAGGTTGCCGGTTTTGCTTTTAGTGCCCACAAGTAAAGGCGTCTTTAATTTGGATTAATGTTAGGTTAGGTTATTGCTAGGCTGATTTTGATTCTATAATGCGGGGCAGTATCTAAAGTGCATCCATTGTTGCACTATAGACACTCACTCTGTATCACAGTTTACTGCTTCAAGGATGGCAGATACAGAGAAACTTATTTCAGATTAAGTTCAGCGACCTGAGCAAAAGATTAATTAAACGTTTTGTACGGAGTACTGTGTTGCACGGAGCAGACACATGGACTCCACGAAAGAGAGAAGAAAGAAAATTGGATAGCCTTTGAAATTTGGACATGGGAAAGAAGCGATCAGATCAGCTGGATACAGAAGGCGCGAAATAAAGAAGTGATAAAAGAGAATAGGCGAGAGACGAACAATATACATTTTATATCCAGACACAGCACTGAAGGATCTGTACCCTCTGAAACAAACTTCTGGATACGTGCCTGGTATTTTAAGAACTTGAATGAAAAAAGTAAGTATCCCTTGTACTTGGATCACATTATGTAATGCTCGTATTTAATTGTTGCATAAGCAAACATACACGCAAGCGCACGTATTACGTGTTTGTATTTATGTATGGACCAAGAGAGTAAGGTAAGTCAAAGGAATGTTGCACGACCATAGTCTATAATAAATGCATTTAGGGTGTAACTCTTTGTGGCCTGCATATATAACCTTTAAGGAATGACAAGAAAGAAGCTCTCCCCCCTCCCCAACAGTATCATCATTTATGTAGCAAAGCTTCTTCTCTCTCTCTCGGTGAATGAGGTTCTCTTCTGTCGGCCGCAGACATCTTATAGATACGGGAGTAGGCGTGGCTGATCTAATCCTGTCCAAAGAGAGTGGGATCTCTAAGACAACGCCTTTTCAAATACGGTTAACCTTTGGTAAGTGAGACCAGTCTACGTGGTTGACAAGTCAGCCGCTGTCTGGGCTGATGATCAGAGTAACAACTACCAAGGAAGAAGGAAAAGCATTTTTAAAAGAATTATTCAAAGAAGCAGGTAGAGACAAATTTGAATATTAAGAAGGAGAATGTTAGAAAAGCTCTTATAGGTTCATATGCAGGTTAAGTAGGCCTATCAACTTCTCTATCAGAGGCACTTCTGTATTAATATTCTCATGTCACTGTGACGATACTAGTGTACTGAGTGAAAGCTCAAGAGCTGCAATGAGGTAAGTTTGTCAAGACTCCTTCAACTTGCGTAATACAACACGACAGACCTAATACAAATGCATTCTTGTACACCACTTGCTATGTATACAGTGTTCGGATGGAAAATATTCTTCCTCTCCCCCAACTGTACAACGTATCCCTCGAAGAGTTCTGTGTTTAGTTAGCCCACTATCGTAACGACTAGATATTACAATAGCCTTCTTAATATGATACAACTTTTATGGGGTATCTTAACAGTAGTGCACTATCTACAAGGAAGTAATTGATCACCTACTTGAAATGTTTGTCTAGGGTACTTGCTCTGTCAAAACCTTTCATTTCTGTCAGGATTAAGTCTAAACTAATATCTAAACATTGTTTCAACCATTACATATATTACCATCCTCGAAGAAATATAAATACCCTTTGCAAGAGATTTCTCGTCAAGAAACCTTGGTTGCATGGAAAGGAATAGACCCCATCACAAACCTTTGGTGGGATGGGGTTGGAGCAATTCACTTGGCCCTACTAGCAATCCATTAACTAAATGAGAGGTTAACTCTTGAAATTTAAAATTATTTATGGTCCTTAGGCAATTTTATTTCAGACCGCGATAGTAGAGAGGACGTTGGAAGGAAATCATCTAGGGCCTAGTACTTGCATTTTCCTGGTGTGACTGAGAGAAAAAAAAAATCTAGGAAAACCTCACTCAGGATGAACGACCCTCTGGGATAGTTGCCAGGAAATTCCCATTGCTAAACCAAACGCTCTACAACCAGGGCTGGAATGGTAAGATTTTTGGGGGGTACACGCTGCTCAATAAAAATCTGGATTTGGGAACACGTTCCTTTATATTTATGCACTGAGGTGGGTACACGCTGTGATTTATACTATTAGGTGGGTACACGGCGTGTACCCGCGTATACCCTACATTCCACCCCTGTCTACAACTAAGCTATACCGCGCGATTAATTCTTGGACTTGTGTCTTTTATTGAAGATACTTCGTTTCTACGGAACCTGATAAGTTCTACAACTACAAATAGTCCCCATATCGACGTGTAATGAGGTGTCGAAAATTTTAAACATTTTTAATCATTTCACGACGCCACACGTGTATATCTATTAAGACTTTTTTTTATAGTAATAGTTTATAATCTCGACAATCTTTTTCAACGACCCCGTATTTTTTCTAATTTCTTGGTAGAATCAAGTAGAGAACTGCTTTTCACTCGTAAAGACAAAACCACGAACATGATACCAATTTGGTTGTCAATAGACGTATGTTAGTTGTAAAGCAGCTGTGCTATTTCAGTACCCCTGTGTATAGCTTGGGTGATAAGCAAACGCTATGTTAAGCATATATGCATTACTTTATGTGTATTCAACGAAAATCTAACAAGAATAATATATTTAAAATTAAAAAAAAAAAACTTCCTTCTATGGGGCTTGAAGCAGCGTCAGCAGCTTTATGGACAGAAATGATAAGTGCAATGACGCTGCACGCAGCACGCAGTCTAAACTCTTACAGAATAGAAACAATGTAAAGATTATAAAGATCGACTTTTGGTTCCATTTAAGGTATTTCATGCGTCTATAAACTAGACTTTCGTTTACTGCTACATTTTAGATTATATATACTTATGAAAACCATATTCGATATGTTCTTAAAAAGATTTTCAAAAGATGATTCAACGCCTCAAATGAGAGTAAGCTACACTTCATCGCTATTATGGACGTGCTAACATCCTTATATTACAATTTATTTTATGATCAATATTCAATAATAGTGAAAGAACAGCTATTTTTCAGGATGAATTTCAGGACGAACTCTTTAAGAGTTGGTAAAAAGTACGGCCAGTTAATGTGCTGAGTGTACAAAGGACAGTTGATGTCACAGTCTGTAATATCGTGGAAAGAAAATGGTAGAATTGTGCAGAAAACGCGGAACAATTCAACTTTCTTCCTCTCAGACGATTAGTCTCCATACATCCATGGTTTCGACGTCCCTGATCAACGGGATCAACCAAGTTGTGTTTTGTGGTATAGAGAAGCGTTGCAAGAATTTCCAAACACATTTTTTTTATAAGAAACAGTTGACATATTGCAATTAACATGTAGGTGCTGGCTACTTCATCGTTTCCTTCCGCTCTCCTTGACTTCTTGCACTGTTTATTATGTCATGTTTGTGTGACTGAAATTTTTTTTATTTCTATCTCTTCAACTCCGCGCGTGTGCGTGTCTGCTTTTGGGAAGAAAAAAAAAGGACAAAGTGGATCTTGCGACACCACTTTCAGGTTGCTTTGTGAATGTAGTATCTAATTAGGGATGCAAAAGTCATAAAGTATCGGCCCACATAATCACCCAAACAACAAGACTCAATCTCTTACTCTATTATTACATAGTTACTGTTATTGTTAGAATAACACCAACGAGATTAGAGGCCCTGTGTTTGGGGGAAAATTTTCAATATAACTGAAAACGCCCAAATGGTGCCACCACTTGAACGAAAAAAAAAAAGCTTTAGAAAACTTCAATTTGAACATTTTTTTTTCTTACCAATTTCGTTTTACAACTATCACTTCTTTTGTCTATTGTCTTAATCAATGTTAGATTCTGTAATTTTGCCCAAGAGTAGAAGAATACTGTCTTGGCCCTTGGACGTTTCCTTTCCATTGTTCTACGTGGTTGAAATCTTCAATTCTTGTCTCTCGAGTGGGCTTCTTGCTTCGAAAGGTTATTTAACATCTTCTGGATGAAACTTCTGGGACTATTAAAAGTTTTTTCTAGAATATTCTGACAATATCCCAATAGAACAATCTTCTTACATATAGTCCTATAGGTAAATAGATAAGATCTCTCAGTTTCGTAAAAATCCGGCTATAAATTTCCATGTATATGTATAGCTAGTCGCCGTTATTCAAAATGGTTGTAATGTAGTATATTTAATAGTTCCTAGTGTACTTTTAGCTCAGACAGAACAAGCAATTTTTGTCAATTTTTTCAGCTTTCGTTCAGAACATTTGTCTCTACAATTGCATCACACAATAAAATATTACTATTACTTTTGGGTACGTTCATTTATGAGGTTATTTAAATTATAAGGATCAGTCATTTTGAAACTAAACACTTAATGGTAAAGCACATGTATAGTCGCCACACCTGTGGTGACACTTGCCCCACTGTGAAAAGTGAGTTAAATGCTGTGAGTGAACACATACAGACGATATCCCTGTGTTGATGGAACCTTGGTTGAAAATGCGCTGGATGTCACTAATCATCCGATGTAAATCTTTTTTCTTTTCTTTGAGGATACGTTGCCAGGAACACTTGAGAATTACACGGAGACAAATCAGGGCTGTACGGGGAGTACCTGAGCATTTCTCACCTGAATTCCCGCAATATGTCACGAACAATATTGGTAATCACAGGTCGGATATTGTCGTTATACATTAAAAAAAAGTGCAGTGCAATTTCTCTTTCTCTGTCTGCTTGCTTATGATGAGTAAGAGTGAGAGGGAGTGATTGGGCGGGAAAATAAGAATGATATCTTTCTTTGTTTTGAAGAGCTCTCAACACTTGGGTTGCACCAAAATTTCGGTATACTTCTAGCAACTTTCATATGAAAAGTCATGGGAAGTCTAAACTAAACAAAAGCCCTACGGGCTCAGAAATGACTGCATTTTAAATCCCGTTCTGCGTCATATATATATATATATATATATATATATATATATATATATATATATATGAGCTCCTGCGTAGCCAGTCGGTAGCGCGCTCGACTTCAGTGCGAGCGGTCCCGGGTTCGATTCCCGGTGGGGGCTAAAAAATTTCGGTGTTGACCCAGCTATATTGGATCATATATTCTGCTATATTGGATCATATATTTTATTTTACGTCTAACTGACCCATACGTTTACGTTTTATAGCTTCTTGGGGCAGCTATGGAGTTACCTTAAGAGCTAAAATGCGAGAAGGTACTTAGGCAACATTACTAAACAAATACAGACATGAACATTCAGGAGAACATAACTTTATTGCTCTCCTTTCATTCAAAGGGAAGACTATCTTGATCGGACAGAATGAGAAGCATAAGTATACGGAACATACGATATATGTATACTGTGCTTTATATTAACGTGAACTTTCACATACACCGACTGGCCTGGCAGATGGTCAATGCTTCAACTCTCGATGGTTCTGGGTTGGAAGCTCCTATCAGCAGGCTCCAATGCGTCCAGTCAGAGTTCAGCAGAGCAGGCTGGTTCCTGCAACCTTCGACCTCGGTACTTGAAGACGATTTCTCTCATTACATTAAAGACCAGATTCAACAGGCCTTAATTACATATGATATTCGGGCGCTCTCTGGTTACAGGACTCCTCCTAGATTAATAACTTTGAACGAAGTCCCAATTAATAACATAATATTACTTCGAATTGTCGCTGTCGTTATCTGTCGTTCAATTGGATTCTGAACTGGTTGATTGCTGGCCTTTTACAGAATCTTCTATAATGTATGTTTTTACTACGTGGTCATTGTCAGACATACATCATTTTCAGAGTTACTTGCATTTTCAACGTCAGGCATATTGCCAAGTAGTGCAATCCATCCTAACTCTATGCGTGTAGAAAGTCAGTTCTTTTATGAGATTTACTGCACAGTTTTCTAAGCACAAATACTTATTATTTTCGTTTCCTTTACTTCAATGACACCTCAGTATATATATTATTGTTTTAAACTCAATTTGAATTTCATTTATGGCCTTTAAACAACTCTGACTCAGGTCATGATAGAGTGGGAAGATTATGCAGAAGTTGGTCACGGCCTAACTTCGAAGTGCTCGTCAAACATGGGAAAACCTTGGATAAATCTCAGTCGGAGTGGTCTACCGCTGGGATCGAACCTTGCTAATACGAAAGCAACGCTCGACCAACTGAGCTACAGCTGCTCGTTACAATGATTGTCTTGAATACAACTGTTGCGTGTCAGTTAAGATGCTCTGAAAGCTCACTCCTTACAAAGAGAACATTTGTACTGTTCATATTATACAACTAACAATTTTGCTATTTGTCATGGACATAATTAGGCAGCAGATAAAGTAAATTTTCCCATGGCCCGCAAGGCTCACAGGATGGACCTCTGGCCGACGCGTGAAAAGAGAGTAAAAAGACTCTGCTCATTGCAGCTAGGTTTCAAGTTGCAATGTATGATGAAGAATTCTTCTGACTTTGATGATGGTGAATCAACCTTAAATTATGTTGCCCAAAGAATCAAATAAATTCATGTGCTCCGAGATACCTGATTTCTCAATGTATGATGTATTGATAATTGCGAGTATTCCTACCATTACTTCACGACATTTAGATTTGAGACAAGAAGATTCAACCTTACACTGCTTATTAATTTAGTATATGTAAGGATGAATTTCTGTTTGTTGTAGCGTAACTTATGGTTAGATCTTTGAAAACTCCAACATTTTTTCCTGTGTATCTTAAAGCGGTCTGTATTTAAGAAGTTTTTCCTGTGTTAAACAAAATGTATGTTTAGTAGCTCAGCTGTAAATAGTGTTGCACTTTTCCTGAAAGTAGGCCATTTTTTTGTAATTCAATTTTAATTATTGTTTACTTACACTTCACACCTACCTCAATAAAATTGCAATATCATCACCAAGAACAAATTTCCACCCAATGTGGGTAGGCCTTATTGGCTGCAATAATAGCAACAACAAATAAACCATTGTTGCCAGAAGAAAAAAATAATTTCGAACCATACTATAATTTGTAGCTATGTAGAAGAACCAGATTAGTGAAGTTACCCCGACCTCATGAAACTTTTCAAACCAAAACCATCCCAGGAATTAGTGCATATTTTGTACACACTGGGTTTAGCTGTTAAATCGAAATCAATGTGGTTGGGCCAACTTCACGCTCCTGCCCAACTGGAACAAACAATAGCCGGCCAGGTGGCCGAGCGGTCTGTGGCGGTAGGCCATCGGCTCGAAGGTCCCGGGTTCGAGTCCCTCAGGGGTATGGGTGTGGATTTTAACAGCTAAAGGCGAATCGTGACGGGCCGAAGTCCAAAGTTACTAGACTGGTCCATATATAAATAAAGTTTACCAAAGTTTTTAAGTTTATGGAACAAACAATAGGAATAAAAATCACTCCAAGATTTAGTGCACATTTTGAGCTAATTTGTGCCCAGTATCCCAGATTTTATTTCGAAAGCTTGTTATGGTTGAGCTAGCATAACCAGACTAAACCCAGCGTGCACAAAATCTGGGATAGGCCTAGCATGCACAAATTAATACAAAATATGAACTAAATCCTGGAACGGTTTTGGTCGCAAGAAGAACCTAACAAATCTTAGTTTTAATTTTTAACAGCTAATGATAGTCATAACAAGTTATAGATAAAAAAAAAATACGTCCCAATCTTACCGTATTTAGATCTTTGACCCATTCATTCTACAATGAACAAGGATAAAAGAAATATTTCCAGCTGACAATAACAGCTTTTCTCTTAAATTAATTCATCTTGTTATATTTTCATTCGCCATATTTAGAATGTTAATTGTAGTTTACTTACCCGTTTCGGGTATCCTGAGACAAAGCGTGTAGAACATATATTCTCTCTTCTACTGTCTTCTTCGTCTTCTTCTTTTATAGATTTTCAGCGTGACTTTTCTTTTTCATTGCTTCCAGCTCTGAGTCACTCTCATTCATAATAGATAGCTTGACTGATAATTGTTTCGTTCCGCTTAAAGATCTTTTTAATGTGTTTCAAGTTTCTAAATGCTAAAGTATAGACACCTACGCTTCGTATTTCTCTCGGGGGCGAGCTGTGGACAGAGGACTGGTCTTGCAAGTGATGGAAAGTGTGTGTACACATATATGTATCTCTTTATGGCGGCAATTCTCTGATGATTCTCAAACACCACTACTAACAGTGCTCTAAGACAGTGTAGCTAATTCCTAACTGATGACATGCACCAGGTCTAATGGAAATTCAGCACGGTTGAGGGTTTTGTAACATATGATGTACCATGTGTTACATCGTTGCTTTCAAAAAGGGCATCATGTAGGAGAAATAAAATAAAGAAAACATCATAATATGCATGTGTGTATGCACCACAATATATATATATATATATATATATATATATATATATACACATTTGGTTTCTGACTTGAAAATGAAGTGCAAAAACGATAATAAAACAACTTATATTTTCTCGTGGGGAGGCTCTACAAACCTTACAAAATATTATGACAAGGAGTGCAGTACGTCGTGGCGGGAAAATTTCTATAAATGTCGTATATGTTCTTGTTGTTGACAATTTTATGTTCCCATATTACTTTCTGCAACAATTTTTCGCAAATCACTTTCGCAAGCTGTCAAAATACCTTCGGTTGTATGCTTTCTCAGCGCCTGAATATTTAAAAGGGACTTGTTCAGAAAATATTTTACATAAAAAATGAGGGAATTTACTACACTGACCAGCTGTCCGATTTTATACAGCCGCCGTGGTCCAGGCAGTAACGTTGTGGACTTTGGATTGGTACTGGATAGGTACGCTCGTTTATTACTTTCAATTATTGGATAGTTACGTTAATAATCCATGTACAATCTTCTAGTATTACAATACATGGATTATTATAAACCATGGATTATGACCCTGTAATATGACTCATATTATGACCAGGGCAGGCGCTAGCAGTTTTGCCGCCCCTGGCGGTACTGGTACATGTCACCCCTTTAACTCCCTTGTATTAAAAATTAGAAGTGTAAATGCTTTGCTATTCTTTTAGGTAGATTTCGAAGAAAATATACCTATTGAGATCGGTA
>JAGDQP010006268.1:59828-73413 GCA_022664845.1 Lepisma saccharinum | reverse complement strand
CTGAAAACACTTACTGGTGTAGATAGCCAGCATAACAACTAATAAAAACTAAAGATGTATAAAGACTTTAGCACAAGTTAAAAAAACGTGAAGGCTGTAAAGGCCTGTAAACGCCTTCACAAAATCTCTCCGCATCATACCTGGTTCATAACCTAACAATGACGCCATATCATTGGGGATGTTATATAACTTTGTCTAAGATGATTATATCCTGGACAATCTAAAAGGACGTAAGGAATACTTAAAACAGCCTTGCAATTATTACAATGTGTTGGATCGAATCGTCGTAACAGATATCCGTGTGTCAGGCGCCTGTGTCCTATACGTAGACGACATACAATTATTTCTTAACGCCTATTATATCGGCAAGAGGATTTCCATGGAGCAAGTTACCTTAATTTGTTTCAATTTATTAACAGCAACGTCATCCCATCGTCGCTGCCATTCATTCCGTGTAAGATGCCTATAATATATGAACATGTTTTAAAATGGTACATGATGAATATCAATGTTAGCTCCTAAAGTGGCCCCACGAGCAGCTTCATCTGCCAATTCATTATCATGGATACCAACATGACTTGGTATCCACGAAAAGACAACCTCACCACCATCAGAGCAGATGGCGTGTGTCTTACATAGGATATATTGCACGAGCGGACACTTAGAATACATATTGTCAAAGCTTTGAACAACACTGAGCGAATTTGTACAAACAAGGATGCGGTTGAAACCACGAACAAGACTAAAATCCAAAGCCCTTAAAAGAGCATATAGCTCAGCAGTAAAAATACTGGCTTTGGGATTAAGACAAAATTGGTGGGCTTCCCCTTCTACAACAAACGCGCATCCAACAGATTCATCTGATTTGGACCCATCCGTAAAAACAGAGATAAAACGCGGGTACTGGCTCTGCAACGCACGAAAACGTTACTGGAATTCAATCATGTATGTCTCCGATTTCTTTAAACTGGATAAAGAGATATCAATCCGTGGGCGGGCAAGTGTCCACGGGGACGGAGACTAAAACGGACAGGGCAGACAGTTGGGTGGTCTACATTCAGATTCTCCAACAACTCTGATACTCGGATGCTAAGTGGTCGGGTAGCGTGACCAGGGCGTTCATATACCAGGTGCGTAAACATAAAATCGGAATTTATGTACAGAAAAGACACAGTGATTGGATGACAATGCTAAGAACTATTTTATTCGAAGTATTGGCCATCGCTAGCGATACATTTCTGCCATCGATCCGGCAATGTGTGGATGCCAGACCAAAAAAACTGTGCCTCTTGTGCTGCAAACCAGTCATCAAGCCATTTTCGTAAATTTTCGTAATGTGAAGCGCTGGTCAGCAAGTACGTGTCCCATGCATGCAAATAAGTGAAAATCGGAAGGCGCCAAGTCTGGTGAGTAAGCCGCTAGCGGGAGGATTTCCAAACTAAACGCTGTGTGGGAGGGTGCATTATCATGAAGCACAAGCACTTTATGTTGTCTTTGGTCATATTCTGGTCTTTTATTACGCAAAGCTTGATGAAAATCGATCATTTGTTGTCAGTAACGTTGGGTATTAACGGTTTCGCCAGGTTTCATCATTCCAAAATAGATCACTCCCTTCTGATCCCACCAAACACAAAGCATTTGGTGTTGCAGTCGATGTCGCCGGTTCAACTGGCGTTACCCATGATCTTTTACGCTTAGGATTCTCGAAATAGATTCACTTTTCGTCACAAGTCACAATTCGATGGAGAAATGATTTCCTTTTGTACCTACCGAGCAGAATTTCGCAATTGGGTTTTCGGTTTTCGTGCTGTCGTTCAGTCAATGCATGTGGAACCCATTTTCCCACCTTCTGAATCTTGCCCATGGCTTTTAAACGTATGGAAACTGCTTCTCGTGTCACGTTTAATTGATCCGCGAGTTGTTGTTGCGTTTGAGCGTCATCCTGATCCAACAAAGCTTGCAATTCACTGTCTGCAAACTTTCTCGGTGGTTTTCCACGTTCTTCGTTTCTCACGTCAAAATCGCCACTTTTAATTTTTTTTAAAAGCACGCATAGCACTGTGACTTACCAAGAGCATGATCACCGTAAGCTTTGATAAGCATTCGATGCGATTCTGCAGCAGTTTTCTTCAAATGGTAACAAAAAATCAATGCTATCCGCAAATCGTAGTTTGTAGGTATAAATTGCGTCATGTTCAACGCTATTAAACACTACACTATGACATGAAACTTGTCTGGTTGTGAGTTGCAAATCGTTATCAGCAATCAAAACAAGCAAGTGGCGCCAAGGGCGCAGTTTTATGGTAACCACAGTGACAACTAACGCCGTCTATGCACAAATTCCGGTTTCATATTTACACACCTGGCAGGGCTCGTTCTACTGGGTATACGACCAAGTTATGTGCTGGGTGGCCTGCTAAAGATGATATCTTAGCATTGTAGCTCAGCACATGGTACATCCTATGGATCTCGAGCGGTGGTTCGGCGGCATCAGCACAAAGACTGATCACAGGACTTGTGCGATACGCGCCAGTGGAGAGTCGAATTGCAGCATGATGTACACTATCGAGTGTATGTAAGGCGGAAAATCGTGCAGAGGAATAAGCGTGACAACCATAATTAAGCTTAGGTAAAATGGTTGTACGATCAGTACCCCAAGTGGTATGACTTAAAACACGTAACAAATTCAGAGCTCTGGTACAGGAAACTTTAATTTGGCGAAGGTGACTACACCAATTTAACTTCATGCCAAATAGTAGACCAAGCTATCGTACCTCCTCGACGAACTGGAATTGTCTGTCTCGAAGAAAGAGATCTAAGTCAACAAAACAATTTCGTTTACGGCAAAAGTGTACACAGACTGTCCTCGTAGGTGAAAAATGAAAGCCAGTCTGGTGTGACCAGTCGAAAAGACGGTTAAGCGTCAGCTTGATCTGCCGTGCTGCGAGGTTGATATTCGCAGATGTACAGACAATCGTCAGGTCGTCAACATATAAAAGACCTTGCACAGGAGGCGAATACAAGCCATAACACTATTCACTGCAATAGAAAACAGTGTTACTAGCGTGACTGATGTCGCTGCAATCAATCTCTTTTTTATTTAGCTGGATAAAATTATTATCACTTCCTAAATTCAAGTTTGAATTCGTTGATACAATTATGTTATATCCCTCAGATGAAAAGTTTTAGGTACATTTGCATTATATGAAATCGTACCAATCCATCCAAGCCTCGGTAGAAATAAACATTCACATAACCATCTTTGCTGCCTTTTTGATATAGTTTAAAATCATATCGACTAAACGCAATGTAACGGATATTATATCTTTGATCCAATGTCAAAACTGCGAATGTGCAAAATTTTATATTTTGAGGTAAGTGCAATATTCTGAAAATTGTGGGTACAAAGATTGCTGTAATAATGTCGCATACGTGTACAATCACTCCATTCGGAGTTATTTTCAATCCTTAAAACCGCAAGAATATGCAAAGTGTCACTCCCGGGAAAATATCAAGGTAAGTGTGGAGCATTGGAAAGTAGATGGCCAGGGCCTATATTGTAGGTACCATCCAGTCTGCTTTCTATGTAATATGGTTCTATCTAATGGTGTTGGTTGTCAGTGTGATGTGGTGCAATCAAATATCTATATATTTATGGGTTCACGATATTTTCGATACCCTGACACTGCCGATACTTGCAAAGTATCGGTAACGGTCGATACGTTAAGTAATGGAGTCGAATTTTTTCGAATCTTCGATATTTTTTAGACTAATATCTTCTCTTAAAAACTATGGTAGAACGTTAGGTCTGTAACTTACATCTTAAAGTTGCTTGAATTTGAATTTTATTTATGGCCTTTACATTTTAATTTTAAATAATGTATGTATTAATTAATACATTCAAAGACGTTGTGAAAAAGTGTGGAATAACAAATACCAGGTATACAAGGTTAGAAATAAGTATCGGCAATATCGAGAAATTCTGGTAGTGACCACCTCTATTTGTTGAGATACAAAATTCTAGAGATGTAGGAGAAGAAATTCATAACGATTTAAGAAATACTGTGTACTAAATGAAAGCATTGGCGCACACACAATAAGAATCGAGACAGAAAAGTGTCCGATTTCAGCCCCTCATTCCATCCTATATGCGTTTCTTTGTTCGCACTCACTTTGCGTTATGTTGAAGAAAAACAGACAGGGTAAGCAAAATTAAACAATAATTTTCTTTCTCCGGATATAAAATACTGCAACAAAAAGATTCTTGAGAATTCAAAAAAGATACTTTGAAGGAAGTTTCCTGCTTTCATATGTTGGGGACAAACCGACTGAAAATAAAATATCATTTGGAGAAACATTTTATTGCCCTTTAGCTCTTCGACGTCTAACATGTTCTCTTCTGCACCGAAAAGGAGCTCCTTGTCTCAAGTTTCAGGGACAGCCGTGGAAGTCTTCCTTCATTGTCAATTTCCCTGTCCCTTGGCTTACGAATGACTATCCAGCCACACACACACAGATACCTACATAGTGTCATAAAATAAGAAGACGCACAATTTGTACTATCTGTCAAATGTGCGTAAAAAGAGAGGAAAGAACGAACCCATGAAGGATAGAATGCAGATTTTATTAGGTTTGAAACTACAAAACAACCGCTAGCCCATCCTTTAAAAACACTATACAATAGTACTTGGTTTCCTAATATTTTCGGTTTGTAATCTGGGACAGAATGAGTGAGACAGAGAGAGAGAGAGAGAGAGAGAGAGAGAGAGAGAGAGAGAGAGAGAGAGAGAGAGAGAGAGAGAAAGCAATTTGCCTGGGTGTGTTTATAATTTATCCCTCATATAACTACTGGCTATGATGAACACAATTCTCAAAAGAGGTGACAGAAAAATGTGAGAAAAGCCGACTTGATTCCGATAGAAGCGAATGCTCGTATTCCTTAACGAAAAAATAACATCCAGTCATTGAAAAGTATTTTTATTGTTGGTTTTCTTATATTTGATATACCCTACCAAGTGAAATAATTATTAAATTTCACAGTTTCCAATTTTAGAAAGACGATTCCCACTCTTCTGTAAAACAAAGTTGTAAAGAATTGCATACAGTAGAACTCGCTTACAACGACATCTAATGGAGCTGAAAAATTGTGTCGTTATAACTCAATGTCATTGTAACCGAGGTATATGCAGTTGAGGAAAAAGTTAATACCACAGAATACCTGACGTTATAGACAAGGTATCCTTATAACCGATGTCGCTATAACTGCGATACACTGTATTAAGATCAAATTATACACAATTATTGAAAGTATTCAAGATCAAAGAATATAACACTGTAGAACTGTTAAAGGATAGAAAACACTAAACGATAGAAACCATTATATTTATATATCATATTACTTTTGGTTACATGATTATCATTTTCGTTGCCCCAAATAGCAAAGGACATCTACTTTATGGTCCCAAAATCGTCTATACATGAGGCATTCGTAATAGTCCAATACAACTACAATTACACTGAAATATAATTCATGAAAATAGCGTGTGATTATAGTTCGACATGCTGCTACTTCTATTCGATCAAATTAATTATGACGTGTGTAGACGTAGGTAATGATCTTCAATAAGTATTTATAGTCAAGTCGACATGAGTTGAGTGACTTTGATAAGGGCATGTCAGTTGAAGAGTAAAACATTCAAAAAGGCAAATGTCCACTTTTTGGCAATGTCGTTTTATCAATGTTCATAGCAGTGATATGAGCAGTTTTGGTTACTACAATCTGTTTATTTTTAAGTGAAGATACCGATTTACATCAAAAGGTAACATGTCTGTTTCCTTTATATTGTTTAGTAATATTATAATCTTAAAGGACAATATCCAAGAACGTAGGCCAATAAGGTTGAGAAATTGATTTCAAACGGGCACATGTCCAAAGTGCTGCCCACCAACTGGCAATGGAGCCACCATTTCTAAACCCTACTCAGAGTGTACAACGATACTACCAACGCGATGTTGAACCAAATTATGCACAAAGCAATAGGTAGCTTAAGTTGCACTTGTGGGCATTCCTCTGAACAGTTAGGCGGATTTCTATCCGAGTGGTCTGCTGTTGTTATTGTAGGTATTTGACTGTCAATATATGGTTTCGGTTGCAAAAGGAAGCGAATGCTAATGGCAATTCGATCCAAATAATTCCTTGTTCGTGGACAAAATTTCGTACCTGATGAGAAGGCATTCGGTATAGTAGAATGAATATTGAAGCGCAAATCGAGATTAAGATGTGTGAAGAGTACGAGGGTGCTTATGACGAGTTTGGATCTGTGAAAAAGTTAGTGAAGGACTGACAGGTCTACATCGTAAAGGATTTGGAAGCGTACTACAGCAGAATTAGGATATAAGCCAAACAAAACGATTTATCATTTTAAAAATTTCAGCTACAACTGGTATAACTGCCACGAGTATTAAATGCTCATCGCACTGTTGGTTAAAAAGCACTCTTGACGAATTTAGGTCAATCGTAAAGAATCTCACAGTCACCCTATTTCCCTTTCCTCTTAAACACTATTGTTGTAATGTTTCTACACCAGTTTACGTTTCTTCTTCAACAAAGATAACTACTTTTGACATCTTCACGGCACTTGAACGACATGTTTATGTTTGATATTATTTTCTATTATGGTTTATGTACCAGCTGATATGTTGTTATGTTTACCAATGATGGTTGTTCCAAGTTTTATTATCGTTCTGGAGTTTTGCCATTTACATAAGTACGACTATTTAACAAACGAGTTTTCGTTAAATGTCTTCCCACATAGCAAAATGACGTCCCAGGGATATCTGACGGATCTCCTGGAAAGATATCGGGACGTCCGTAGGACGTCCTGTTTAAGTCCTGTTTACATCCATGGGACGTATAGTTATAATTAATCCTTCTTATAACTACACGAAGGCACATCCTTCGTATAGTTATAATTAATTAAATAATAATAATAGTAAGGTAGATTTAATTTATAGAAATTCCAGGTAGGTAATCCCGCACGGCTTTCCGGGGGACATCCAGGGGACCTCCATACGGGATGAACTCTTTGTATTGCCCACAGAGTTATCCCACGGACGTCCTTAGAACATCGCTATGGGAGCAGGACCATTCTGACGGTTATGGGATCTAAATGGGACGTCCCAGGGACGTACTCTGCTATGTGGGTTGCTTCCTCTTGGAGTTTCTTTCCATGTTTATATCAAAATAAACATGTCCACGAGCTGCCATCAAAAGGGAACATGTCCAAATTAAATATGTCGAAATCTCTTTTCGTAATGGTCACGACGAGTATGTTCTGATGAGTATGTTATGTGTGCTCCATACTCGTGTGCTGCGTGTTCATCTGGTGTACAATATGACATCTAGTTATTTAGATTTTTTTGGCAGGTCCTCGCTCCATGTCTCTTCGTGGAGATCACCTGTAATTGTTCTTAAATTTCATATGCCAGCGAGTAGAGAGGTTCATAGTTAACTGATCGTAGTTGGAAGACCATTTCAAAGATTTCAGTACAATGGAAAGGTTACCTCGATCTCTTGATTTAAAGCCCAAATGACACTTATGCGACGTTGTGGAGTTCGCTATTCTGGATGTGAATCCTTAGCATACAAACGAACGGAATAGTGAGATGCTCTGCAGACTGTGTGACTAGAGGATTCCAAGATTCGTCTAACTTGCTTCCATCGCCGAGCTCGAAGTGATTTAATCTGTTACTAGACCAGCATGGGATTAATTTTGGTAAATCATGCGTAGACACACTCATTGTGAATAGAAATTTCCAACAATAATACGAGTATACGAACGCTGGAAAATTATACTGTGCCGATTCTGCATTTATTATTGATATGTTTTCAATTTACCATGGATATGTCCTGTAATTGTATTCATGCATTTTGTTTTAATGTTGGTAAAGGGATTCAGATTATATTCCTTTCTTTAATCATAATTGTCGAGATGCTTATCTGTACCATAGTATTAAACTGATATAAATTATTTGTTTTATGTACAGTTTAAAAATGTAAATATTATTAAAATCAAATTACCTGACAAGTCTCTTAAAGTTTTAATACCCTGTAACAAGTTAATCATGGAAAAATTATTGCCTGTCATTCATTTTCTGACACGAATTCTATTGTATACCAGTGAATTGTTAATCCAAAATTATGTTGTAGTTCCTCTTCAACTCTCCAATACCCTTTCCACAAGTATACTATTTCTGAATTTTTATAACACCCCCCGATAGTTACAATACCCCCCGAAACGCAAAATCCTGGGAAAACGCCTGGTACAGAAGTTACTGCAATTTCAGAAATAACATATGAAGTTCGTCGTAAAGTGCACGATAAAAAGAACAAATTATAGCCAAGAGCTTTGATTTAGTAGTGAAGGAACCCCAGTAGCACATCGACATCGGATCCACATTTGCGCAACATCGGCCAATGTCGGCCTCGTAGGATCTAGAGTGGCACACCTTTACCCACCTATTTCCCGTGTGGGTCCCACATGGGATGGAGGTGGGTTTGCCAATGTTGATTTAATGATTTTAAGTTAATGATTTTTTTTGTGTGTGTTTGTATTTCTGTTAAGCACTGTTGGATGTTAAAGTAGCTGTTTACTTAGGTTAGGTGTGCTAATGCAGAGAAAAGGAGTGCACTGTGATTGCACTATTATGAGGAAAGGAGCAGGTTTGTGTTGGTGGATGTTATGGCTTGGGTTTACTGCTGGAAGAGAATATGATCCCTGCTGGAGTTTCAGTTTCTATCATTATTTATTTCTCTATTCACTACGCGGTGTTTATTCTAGTTTCAGCATGTTTCTTTAGTAAGTACTCTCTTTCTCCTGACAAGTGTAGGCCATAGTAACTATTCTCCCTACTCCAACTGTTGGAGTAGGGAGAATATGTGTGTAATGAAGCAGTTATTTCTCTGAGTCTGAGGTGGATTAGCATTGATATATGCAGTTACTGTGTCATTAGTCAGCTGAGCTGGCATTTTTTGAATAAAAAGATTTTTTTTTATTATTGAGTAAAGGAGAAATTTCCGCTATACTTTATTTTGTTGAAGTTAATACGTGGTCCCCGGTTGGTGTGAGCTGTTGGCTGTTGATTGAGATACCTTGTGGTAATAACTTGCTTTTGTGATGTTATGCCCGTATGTTGGTGCAGTCAGACCTTTACAAAATAAGATTATTTGTGTGAACTTGGTTTTCTTCCGTTCACTGGCGACCCAAATTTCTGTTTCTGAGCTATTGTTCTCCCAGAAGACAATTCAACGAATTAACTCAATGTAAAGAAATCAAAACTCACCTAATTTTCGCCAAGTATTTGTTTAGATACAAGTCTAGCGCTCTGAGGTACACTCAGCATCCAATTAAATTCAACACCAGCGTGTCCTTGGTACTCTTAGACACCTTGGGAAGGTAAAGGCGGCCGAACGTGGGAGAGCTAGTAATCTTCTAAGGTCGGGACCTACAGTTTAACATGGGCTCTGAACCACTTGTGTCCCCACCAGGAATCGAACCTGAGATCCCTTGATTACAAGGCAGGGAGCGTTACTACTCGCTCATAGGGGACGCAACTCACATCGTTCCGTAGGTACGAGAATATGTGGAGCGCTTCCTCCACATCCATGCACAGTTCACCGGCGCGCGCGCATTGCACAGAGGATGCCTTTGCCTATATATATATATATATATATATATATATAATGCGTGCTATTAATTCACACCCCATGCCATTTAGCGGCCAGGATTCGAAGCTAGAACTTTTGATGATCAGACCGCATGACAATCCAGGTAGTTTAATATTTATAATAGATTTCATATAAGATAACAAAAATACACACAGAAGGAAAGGAAAATAGATTTGTGCTATTGCATTGCTGTTCTGTACTAAAATTGATCTCTTTATTTACTGTGATTTCTTTATTTACGATCAATGATATTGATTTCCAAACCTATTTTCCGTGTAATAGTTTCACTGCGATTTTGGATTAAATTGCTGGACAGAGAGGACATTGCTTAAGAATAGAGACAAGCACAAATAGTACCGTTCAAAACCCGACTTTCGCATTTTACCAACCGCCGATGTTGTCGAAATCTGGGTTTCTGTTGTATCAGACTTCGAATTCTGTTGAGACCTATGAACTGTTCTGCATATTAGTTGGTTTTGGAAAAAAAATCTTTTGTTTTATCATCAGTGTCAGTCATAGAACAAGTGATACTGAGACGACCTTATGACTTTGATTCTTGCAAATGCAACAGTCGATTAGCGAGCGATTACGTAACCAGTTGTGGACTACCTTCATGAAGTGAACTTAATTTGTAGTATCCCTTGCCTGAGTTTCTCAGTAGGAGAATGAATAATTTGCTGGTGGTAAATCTGAAACTTTAATTTCGTTAGTTGTTTCTGCCATGTCGCGTGATATGTGCTCTGCTTATTCATCGTAAATGCTATCGGAAAGCAAACAACATTTAAAGTTGTTTTCGTTCTGTTAAAAAATAACTTGTAGCTTCTGAAATCATAAAAGAGATAGAAATTCACGAAAGGTTCAAGAAGATGCGATGTTAGAGAAGAGTCGATTTGTTCAAGAACTCGGGTAATTCAAATGAATCAAAGTATTTCTAAATTAGGAAACAAAATTTGAAGAAAATAGTAGGGAAAAGGGAAAAGTGTTTCTGATAGTCACTAATGTGTTAAGAAAGGCGTTTTCTTTATAAGCCTGATATTAACGTGTGTACTTCCCTTATTCACACAAACCAATAACATGTAAACAGTGAATGATGAATCAGTGTAAATATTTTCATATGTAGTAGACCTTTTTACTCCAGAAAGGAAAAAAAAAAGGCAGCTGAACGTTTATCATATCCATTGATGTGGTGTTACAATCGATAAATTACATTCGTGTAGAACATACGCGAATGCAAAAATCGTTTATACATATTTTCTTAGTATAAAAGTGTAACCTTGTTACTGAATTTAATGATAGAATCGTGTAGAGTATTTGCGGAAGAGCTATTTTGATTGTGATGTAAATGTTTGTGTTAATACTTAGCGTTAATAGAAAACTTTTTTTGTTTAATAGGCAGCAGATTTTCTGGCAGCAACTGTCGCAAGCCGTGCCCTCTCCTCCACATTCCCAATTTACCAGGTGAAAGGAGATGGTTTCGGACCCACAGGAGATCAGCACCCTCAGAGTAACCTTACATCGTGGTCGGAGGTTTTGTCATTGTTGTGATAGGATTGGTAATCGGAGTATTAGTAACCACGCAGAGATAGAGAGCGCATAGTTGCACTTGGTTCCCAGAAGGATTTCTCAGAAACAATAAGTAAGTCGCCAATGATTGGGCAAAATAAAAGTAATGGGGACGGACGTTTCTTAATAATTTTGTATTGTCATTTAAATCTTAGACTGAATGGTGATTAATAAGAACGAGAAGGAAGTTGCATTATTTTGAAAGTGAAAGAGAGAGAACTTAGCAATACTAGATTGATTCGTGTGAATCAGTTAAGAACTATAGGAATAGTTTTAGTTCACACAAAGGATGCAAACTTGGATTTTGGCGTTTTCCTTACGTCCAGCAAAAAATGTGGAATATGTTGATGTGGGGTGAAAACACAAATCTTTCTGCACAACGTAAATACAGTGAATTTTAATATTGTTTGTTCCCTTGTAGCATAATGTATTCACTAGAATTATTGAAGAAAATAGCAAGAGGTAGTTGGGAGCAAGTTCAGTCTTTATAAAGGTAGTATTAAAACACAGTTACGTAACTAAAAAATGAAACTAGAGACCAACCATACCTTGGGTCTTCACGTTTGTGTAGATTCGTCCGTAACATGAATAGTGGTTGACATAATTCCTATACGGTAAATGTTGAGAAAAATACACAGAAAAATTCACTGTTGCAGTGACCAGGACTTGACCCGGATCTCCCCGTTGCCGTTCGGGTCCATTACACCCAAAGTTTGAAAAAACAAATGGTACTTTTAGAAAAAAAAAAACACCTGGGCCCAGGCGAGTTTTTTCGTGTTTGATTGGGCTTTTCCGGGTTTTAGAAGTAAAATGTGAATGCATGTAACTGTAAAGTTGTGTACAGTCCTCAGTAAGTAACGATGTGTCACTAGTGTGGAATCGAGAGGCTTGGAGCGGGCCTGTTCTGTATTGAGGTAACCTCACTTTAAGGTATGTGCATTAACTCACGCCACGGCTTGATTCGGGGCACAAGTTAATTATAGGTCCCGGCATTCCGCCATTCACAGATGAGACTGAGGAAAATGTTGGAGAACCCCATTCGGAATGTTGAAGTGGGGGGAGGGGAAATAAAGTGAAGTCGTCTCTCTTATATCTACATTACATGATAATTCGTTTTCCCTTTCTCCTAAGCTTATCTCCCTTGCTTAAATATATTTCATTGATAAATCCCTTCCCGAAACTCGAGTGCTACAGTACTTACATGAATTACATCACGTATAGTACCCCTCACCTGGCTAAAGGAGTTAATTCGTGCATTGCTTATGTTGTTTCTGGAGTTTCGTGCATAAAATCGATAAAGACTATTTAGTTAAAAAAAGAAAATAAAAAATGTAAGAAAAAATAAAATCGTAATTTTCTGTTGTTTAAGGATCATTCATTGTCATTTTGCCATATACAAGCATAATTTAAGAAAAAGAAAAATATACAAGAGAAATAAGTGACAAGAAGAACTCACACAGAAGTAGTAGACTTATACTAGGAAATATATCCTTGAAACTGCTGTTTCGATGCAATTCTTGTTTACCGTTAATACCGTAAGTTTGAGTTTCTAATACATCATATGGATATAGAAACTATATACTGCGGTAAAAAGTATTTGGACAAGTTCAACAAAGAGGAAATCAGACTGCATCACACGTAAAATATGGCACATTTCAAAATCTCTTTCTTTCTTATGATAATTTGGATGCCTTAGAATACGTTACTATAGAAATAACTGCCACTCGATACACCTGTAGAGTAACAGGCAACGAAAGAGTGACGACTACGTAAATTCACAGGAAGGAAGTATTTGAACAACCCCATACTACTCTCTAAAGAAATGTACTAGGTATTGTTTCGTGTAGAAGAGTAGTACACGTAGTGTATTGGAGCAACCCGCACCGCGTGAGGCAAGCCAAGCTTGTTTCAAAGCCATGCTTTACCGTTGGATACATAATAAAGAAACATAAAACAGAGCAATTATTACAATAAAGTACGTAGTGTATTAAAAATCCGTTCTGGCCAGCCAAGAAAACTAACTATCCGAACAAAAACACCAGAGGTGCAAAAAGTGGAGCCAAGTTCTTTAGCCCTAAAAAGGTGTGAAATGGGAGACGGATGAGCCAAGTTCCTTGGTAACAGCATGTAACAGGAACAAAGGAACTTGGCGCGAGCTGGCAACAGCCTTAAGGTTGGTGGCGGTGGACGTAGTGGGTTTTAGGATCCCCACCACCCTTATAGCTTGAGGATCATGAACCTTGCCACTTCGCGCCAAGTTCCTTTGTTCCTGTTACATGCTGTCACCAAGGAACT
>JAGDQP010006268.1:0-54828 GCA_022664845.1 Lepisma saccharinum | reverse complement strand
ATTTTGAATCCAAGATGGCGACCTTTTCAAAATGTCGGAATTTTTCCTTTATCTACTTATCATCCTCTACCTTCATACCAAATTTCATGTTTCTAGCTTACTCCAAACACCCTAAACAATATGATGAGTGAGTCAGTCAGTCAGTCAGTGAGTGAGTGAGTGAGTCAGTTAGCCTAAAATGTGCAATTTCAGGGGTCCACAACTAGAACATAGTTTGAGATACGAATATGAAATTTTGTACATCTGCACATATTTACCATATCTCCTTAACGGCAAAAGCTCATATTCCTATCTTTAACGTCTTTCTTCTTACGGGGCCCCCAAATCGTCGATTTTGCCATAAACTCTTGTTCCTGTATAACATGCTTCTGGCAGTGCTAACGTTTTCTGACGTGAAGAACTTGGCTCATGCACTGCCGTGCATGTTGATCCGGAATGAAACCTACATTCTTCATTCTGTGAACAAAACTCAAATAATTAGTGCTAAACATTTGGCTCCTTCACTCGAATATGTAAGATAATGTAAGTTATTTCATTGAACAACCAAAACTTCATTGAAAAAATTGGGATTTAGATGTGAATCCAAGGTATGAATACTGGCCACTCCATTAGCAATTACACAACTTCAAATCATAACTGACCCGCCAATAATTTTATCAGTTTAACCAACGTTCTGCTTTCTGAAAACCCTATTCTTCTTTTCGCCACATGTCCTTATATGATGTTTATCTTAGTCTCGTCGTAGGAAAGAAAAACTTTTTCCAAAAATCCAGGCACTTATATTGATATTTCTTGGAAACTTCTTCTATCTGCTTTCTTCTGATATGTGTGTT
This sequence comes from Lepisma saccharinum, assembly GCA_022664845.1. NCBI lineage: Eukaryota > Metazoa > Arthropoda > Insecta > Zygentoma > Lepismatidae > Lepisma > Lepisma saccharinum. The sequence continues at coordinate 53,995 of JAGDQP010006268.1, read as the reverse complement.
TTGTTTCTGGCTACACATCTTCTGAATCCTAATTTTTTGTACACATCTGTAACATTAACTTGCGTATTCTAGGCAAGTGAAGTAGAACTAATTCTTTGAGTTTTGTTCACAGACTGAAGAATGTAGATTTCATTCCGGCAATTACTTTCCTTTGTTGACCAGAACGGATCCCCAATATTTGCTCTGTTTTAAGTTTCTTTATGATGTATCCAACGGTAGAGCATGGCTTTTCAACAAGCTTAGCTATGTCTCAGTACCTTTTACCTTCCGCACGTAATTTGAAAGTGAAGCGAGTAATTCCAATAATGTTCAACTCAATTTGTTCCCTATACTGCTTCTTTATGCCTGACACGATGTGCATTGCTTCAATACACCACACAGAGTTCTCTTTTACACAAAAGGATACCTAGAAAATTTCTTTCGAGAGTAGTATCTGGTTGTTCAAATACTTTTCTTTGCGATGAATTTACGTAGTTGTCACTCTTTCGTTGCCTGTTACTTTACAGGTGTACCGAGTAGTAGTTATTTCTATAGCATTCTATCTAAAGTATCCACATTATCATAAAAGGGGTAAGAGATTTCGAAATGGGCCACGTTTTACATGTGATAGCGTGTTTTTCTTCTTTGTTGAACTTGTCCAAATATTTTTTCTTACTGTAGGTAAGATAGAAGCTTTTTGAACCATGCCTGTCGAGTTCGAGAACCGAGAATTAAAAGAAGAAATACAATATCTGTCCAATAAAGCAGTAGCGCGGCGAAAGAATGAGCCGGACAAAAGGAGAATAACATTTGGAAAAGCTGGATAGCATAGCAAAGCATAGACTAACATAGCTCTGCATAGACTAACATTAGTATCTGTTATTTCCCAAGTTTATTTTCTAGTGACTGCAGAAATTTTGTTCATATTGGTTAGAACATAATATGCTTTAGTGAACTTTTTAACGTTATACAAACATAGTTAAATTCTTTAATAGCTGGGGAAGTCTTCATATTGACTATATAAATAAATAATAATAAATCACAGCCATATTCTATTCACTTGTGGATTAGGCCTTTCCCCGAAGGGAGGAGTTGGTCTACTGTTCCCACGCTGACCAGACGGGTTGGGAGAGGACAGCGGAAGCTCTCCCTGTGATCGCCACTGTCTTTTATTCACAGTAGCTCCCCAATTATCCTCACGATGCTGGGTCAACTCCGAAATTTTTACCCCCCCCCCCGGAAATCTAACCCGGAACCGCTCGCACTGAAGTCGAGCGCGCTACCGACTAGACTACGCAGGAGCTCAATGACTATATAGATACTATTATATGTATATTTTTATGAATATACAATATTTGGCCAAATCTGAAATTAATTTGTATTAAGATCATCATATGTGCCTTCTTAGACCCTTATCTTGCAACAAAACACATATCTAAATGGGCCCCCCAAAATTACACAGAAATAGAAGGGCTTGTCCATTGGGGGATGGTCTCACAGATCCGCATGAGTAGTTTTTTGTTTTTGTTTTTTGTGGTTGTTGTTTTTTATTTTATTTCTGCTGGCAATTTTGGCTTGTTAGGAACTGACCAGATATCTCCATCTCTGATTTTGACCAAAGTTTGCAGACATGTAGCCCAATAACAGAGATAGTAACATGCAATATTTGGGCCGAGGTTGGACTTCCTAGGCAAGAATATGCCACTTTCGATTTTTACATGTCAGGTTGATGGGAGCGTGTTTACGAGGGACACTCACCAATTTACAGAGTCCAATATTGATGAAAATTCGTTTGTAGGTACACTGCCTAGGTATACAATCACAGCCAAAATTATAGATGCTATGGTTAGCAAATAACAAACAACAAGGGGACCCGAGAAAGATGAAACGTAGAGAGCCAGTAAATCGATAACAGAGTTAGAAAAATGCCTTTTCATTTACGAACTGTTAAATATATATAAACCAAATGCCTATTAATGGATACTGGACAGGAGGCGATACATGCTGAAGAGTATAACGACAATGACCGCCGTCTTCAAAGCGGCCATCTTCAATCTGATTCAATTTGTTAAAATTGTAAATGGGTCAAGTGATATATAAATATATTTAACAGTTTGTAAAACAAAATGCTTTTTTCGTACTCTGTTATCGATTTACTGGCTCTCTACGTTTCATCTCTCTCGGGTCCCCTTGTTGTTATTTGTTAACCATAGAACCTATGATTGTGGCTGTGATTAGGCACTGTACCTGCATATGAATTTGTATCAATATCGGGCTCTGTAACTTGGTGAGTTTACCTTATAAAATGCGCTCCGATGTACAACTTGAAAGTAGCATATCTTTGCCCCGGGTGCCTATTCTTGACCCAAATTTTGCAGGTTACTTGATATTATACAGGGTAAGTCAAAATGATGTACCCGATTTCATAAAATTATTTTGTGAAATATAATGAACATATCTGAATGTAATACATGTGGTAAGAAGGGTAACTCTCAAAGTTTTTTTCAGTCACATCACAAATGCTCTATGTGAGCACCTCGCGTAACACGACACACATCAAGCCGATAGTCTATCTCCTGCCAAACCTTGTGTAGTGTGTCACGGTCAGTCTCTGCAATGGCTGCTGTGATGCGGGCGCGAAGGTCACCCAATGTTGTTGGAAGTGGTGGTACGTAAACACGATCCTTTATGAAACCCCACAAAAAGAAATCACACGGGGTCAGATCGGGGGAACCAGGTGGCCAACGAATGAGAACTCGATCCTCCTGAGATGCACGGCCTATCCAGCGCTGTGGCAATGCCTCATTGAGATGATCCCAAACGCTGCCATGGTAATGCGGAGGGGCACAATCCAATTGAAGAATGAAATCTGCACTATCCTCTTCGAGCTGTGGAAGGAGCCATTGTTGCAGCATATCAAGAAAAACATGTCCTGTCACAGTAGGTTCAAGGAAGAAAAAGGGCCCATAAATCTTTTCAGGGGAAATGGAACAAAACACATTCACCTTGGGTGAATCGCGTTGGTGTTCCACAACTGCGTGGGGATTATCAGTTCCCCAGATCCTTACGTTGTGTCTATTCACATTCCCAGAAAGGTGAAACACCGCTTCATCACTGTAACGTAACCTTTCGGCGAACCCATCCTCTTCCATTAACGTGAGAAAATCAGAACAGAAAGACGCTCGAGCAGCATAATCAGTGTCTCTTAAGGCTTGTAGCAGTTGCAAGCGATAGGATTTCATTTGTAAACGTTTCCGCAGAATTCGCCATACAGTTTTCTGTGGCATTTCAAGTTCCCTCGCTGCCCGGTAGGTAGACTTCTGTGGACTCCGCACAAAACTGGCGCGAACACGTTCCACTGTCTCTTCCTCAGCTGAAGGACGGCCAGTCGATTTTCGCTTACAGATGCAGCCCGTATCTCTGAATTTTTCATACCACGTACGAATGGTTTTTCCAGTAGGTGGGTCTCCGCCATACTTGGTACGGAAATGCCGTTGAACACTCATCACAGAGTTGTTTACATGGTAATCCAGCACACAGAACGATTTCTGCTCTCCAGTCAGCGCCATTTTCGTTAACTGCTTCCAGCGCCGCGTAGCGGTAGACAATGCAACCACGCGGGACATAAACTAAACTCAACTAAACTTTGAACTTTTCCCTTTCCTTGCGCGTAGGTCACATTAAGATATGTTCATTATATTTCACAAAATAAATTTATGAAATCGGGTCCATCATTTTGACTTACCCTGTATATATGTCTGGAAAGTTTGGTCAAAATTTCAGAGTGAGCGGTCGGGTCAGTTCTTAATCAGGCCGAATGGATTATGAGAGAATTGATGGAATGAGGAAAGTGGTAGCAGACGGAGAAACCCCGAGAACACCCATGCGCACGGTGTTTGTTCACCACAAAACCCACATGGCACAAACTGGGATCGAACCAAGAACCCCACACACTAGAGATAAGCGCTCTACCATTGAGCCACCACGGCCCGAACAGAGTCTGAATTGCTGGTCAACCTTCCCAGTCATTTGGCCGTTCGAAACACCAACCACCCGACTATAACAGACAGAGTTCACAGTCCTTGTGATCGAGGTGGTAACATCGCGAACTTCTGATCGGCAATGGGTTGGAACCCCATGGGCAACAATTCTAACAGGTTTTCCACGGTTTCCCCTCCGTTTCACCAGGTGAATGCTGTAATGAAGAAAGTGAACCTTAACAAAAGTTATTACAATATCACAAAGTCTTGTAGATTTTAAATAGCATTATTATTCTAGTTATAATGACAGACGTGATTGCATTCTAACAATCTAAAGTGCAATAGTTTTCATTGATATCTATAAGCTAAGCTAACCTATAATATTAACTATAACCACCTAACATTGCTCCTTGTTTACGTAAGTAAAGAGTTCTTAAAGTATCTCATTCGACATACATTTAATTATTCCTTCAATTGTTGCCACATACAGGTGATTTCGTTCCCCTTTCCTGTCCATTGCTATTTCATGATGGAAGATAACCTTTCCAAGCAGCATCAGGTTTAGGAACACCAAGGATAAATTCAGTCACAGAAACCAGGACAAACAGACGTCGCGAAAGCATTTCTCGGGATAGTTAATTATTTAATTCAAAACCGGGACTGTCCCGGAAAACCTGGAAGTCTGGCAACCGTATTTTTATATGCTCTAAATTTATCATCTCTCTGATGGATTACGTTTCTCTGTAAGCTTTAGGAAACAAGGAAGGAGTAATAGAAGCATCCTTTGTCTAGGTACCATGCTCCCATTGTCCTTCTGAAAATAAAGCTCACTGTGGAAAATCTCAAACAGTATCAGAATTACTAGAACTCGAACTTGCTTTCCTCTTAAGATCGAACCGAAGTTCTGAACTGTAGTTTTATTGTTCACTTTACTATTCTGTACGGGAATTTGACAATAATTTTGAACGAAAACGCACATTGACATCAGGAGAAAGGGTCTTTTATAATACAAGAATACTTTAGGTATTTTTCTTACATATGGCCCCGTATCTTCGCCATTCGCATTACTTATCACATTTATTAAGCAGTTTCTACTACTTCCAGTTCGATTGAGGAAATAACTGCGCACTTATTTGCATTTGCTGTGACATATCTTTTTCCAGATAATATCCTACTTCCTCTGGACACCAAGTGATCGTGTCCCTGTTAGGCCCACCTTTCCAGCATGTAATATGATCGCAAGTGCAATTGATACTTTCTGTGTAATGTATAAAATGTTTCATCATATTGTGCAGTAACGGAAATATGTACTGCAAGAGTCTAGGAGTTATTTAGTATATGGTGTAGCGTTTAGTTTTTTACCTTATATTTATGTACTAGATAGGCACCCTTTAGACTAAGCCTGTCATCTTTGTTTCTCAGACATGTCACGGATTCTTAATTGTAATTGCCTGCCTGGCCGATAATAATTTAAATACAAAGCTAACTTTTAGTTTTTATTTAACTCCCGCAGTACATATTTCAGTGACTGAACGAGAAATTTATATTTGCCTCCGAATTTTAGTTATTATGTAACAACAAAGGATGTGGCTCTGTCAATTATGACATTCGATATTTAAATGTACTCTGTAGTACCTTTTGTAGACACTGTATTATAGAATTGAGCTCTATGTTAACCAGTAACTTTTTCTTTAGGGAAAGTAGTATCATTCTATCAATTAATACTACCTATCTATCTGTTATTTATCATATCAATTTATAGTATCATTCTATTTATTCTAACCTTTTTGCAAAGCTTGTGTTTTAATTGCGCGTTTAGACTACTACAATTGGATGTTGAATGAAACAAGATAGACTACCCTCTGGATAAATTGACTTCATCTATGCTCATAGATTCTCATCTACATGTAAATCATTAAGTTCCCTCTCACGTTTTCTTATATAATGAGTCTAATATTCGTTGAAAGTAAGTTAATCCTTTCTGTTCAAGCGATTAAATAGAATATGCATTATGCTCTAATAGAAAAATTACAAAAAAAGGACGTTACAGTAAAACAATTCCCTTTCAGTAAACAGTACAAAAGAGAATCCTAATACTATTTTTCAGTCGCAATAATGATAGTAACTTCCGTGAAAAATATTTCAGACCTGTTGTAGATAAACAATTCATCGACAAGCAATGGTTTATTATCCCATTTGTGTCGTTCCTTCGTCGTACTCGTATGTGTGTTTTTGAATCTCGTTATGATGGAAACAGTAACATTATAATTTATATTTAAAGCCTTAAGAATATTTCCCTTCACCATTATCTCAAATTTGGCTGTAATCGGTTTAATCGTATCTATATCAGGTCCCAATATGTGTTTAATAATTGAGTATGGTTACCATGCAAGCTATAAACGGTTTAACGTTCTAATATACTTAAAGCGTTAAGAACTTTTCCCTACATCGTTATGATAAGTTTAGCTGGACCTGGATCGATCATTTCTACGTAATGCTGGAATATGTGTTTAATAATTTAGTGGTATACGGTAAATGCTGTAACATTTAAAGTGGTTAAAACGTTAATAATATTTCCTTACATCACTAAGTCAGGTTAGGTTGGAATCGGGTTAATCGTCACTACGCTGTTTTCGAATTTATACGTAGTTAGTCTCGTGACTGTGGAAACGGGAAACGTTCTAATATAGTTATATTGTTACTTTAAAGTTAATTCGTTCTAACATTCTAAGACCTTAAATTATCCCTACATTATCCTTACATTATTTTCCTACATTATCACCTCAAGTTTAGCTGAAATCGGATAAATCATTCTTATGTAAAGCTCGAATACGTGGTTAATAATGTAGTTTCGTAACCATAGAAATGGTAAATATTGGGTAAGTGCAAACCTTCTACCTGTTTAGACACGTCACAAGTTAACGGACTGACTTCACAGATAGTGCTCCTACTGAGTGAATCGGTAGATACGTTATCGCAGGGCCACCCACAGGGGGGATGTATGGCGCAAGTTGCGCCACTGAGAAATTTTTTTTTGTGGGAAAAATAAATTTGGGGGGGGGATTCTAATATCGAACTAGCAATTTTACTGTCATCTGTCGGAATAGCATTAAACCGCGATTTCGAGAAGCTAATTTTCAAAAATTTCCCGGGGCTGAACCCCCGTACCCCCTGCTTGGATATTCGATGAATGAAGTACTGTGCAAGTAGCCTCCTGAAGTTAGTTACAAATATAAAAATTACATTTTAAAAAACAAAAACATTGAAGTATACACTTCAAATAGTTTCGCAGTTTACACTATTACCAACTTCTTTGTTCAATGAAAAGTGCTACAATCCCAGCAAAAACTCTGGGAACACTACGTCGATTCCTATCTGGGGACAAACATATAAACCTTCTCGCAGGAACTTGGCGAACTCGCCCTAAAATTATAGGGAAATTTTAACATTTGTAAACACAAAAATAGCTAAGAATCCTTGAGGGTTGCTCAACTCCTTATTAAACAAATTACTCACTTACTAACTCTATGGCTTACGGAACGCACAAGTAGATCGCCGCAGTAACAAACGTTTGTCATAGAATACTATTCTGGACAAGATCAAGCCAGAACTTATAAAATAAATATTGTTCAAAAAGATTTTTTTTCACTCTGCCTGATATAAATAGTAAACGGTGAAGAGAAAAAAAACAACCTGAAAGGACCTGCCGCTTAGGCAAAACACTAATACTAGACAAGAAAAGATAGCAGGTTTACCCCTTGCTATACCACTTCTGTGGTTATCCTCAGCACAAAATGATACAAGCACAATCTATTCTATTGAATCTTAAGAATTCATGGATTATTCGTGGAATATTCCCGAATACTTCTGTATTAGAGACAAAACACAAATGAACAACAATTACAAAGAATATAACAAGCCCGTTCTGTAAGGATAATTTAAGCTTAGGTTTTGTGTCCCTGAGCATATTAAACACCAATGTTTGGTCTTTTTCCAGAACTGAACTTCTAAAAAATGTACAAAAAAAGGGGGGCCCACTATCACCCATGTCAAACTTATTACAAAAAATTACATATTAAAAAGATAACATCTATTATTAGCCACTACTGTGTACCACGCTGCTGCTTAATTACATGCACTCAAATACTACTAGTGCATAGTTAACAAACATAAAACCGAGTCCAAACCAAAAAAAAAATCAACCACAAAATACTGCAAGCCCCAGCCACATTGGTTCAAGATAACAGGTGCGCACCTGGAAAGATTATCAAATGATGAAACCGAATATATTTTTCGAGAGATGAAAATGTGCAGTACCAAATTTGTGTATGAAACTCACATATACTATAAAAAATATTTAAGCCTTCAGGAATGACTACCAAGCTAGTACAACATTTCTGATGTACATAAAGCTTCAAACACTCGAAGCTAAACATAGCAGCATAATATTGCTGCAAAAACAGATTTCACCAAACAAACAGCTTAGTACCCAAAACTTAATAAAAATATGTATTACAAAAAATGAAACAAGAGAAATGCCCTAAACTTTTACCTACAAACACGGAGAAAACAAATACTCTCTTAATGAAATCTCTGTAAGGAAACTCAGTCAATCCACATACATAACGGCGAGGTTCGTTTAAGAGGACATAATACTCACATATGAAATCAGAAACAAACGGAAAGATCCAAATAACAAAGATATGAAAGAAAAACTTCTCTCGATTAATTGACATAATGTTCGACCTTTTTGAGAGACAGGTGAACATATTCCACACTTCGAAGTCCAAAATAAAGTGTCTGGAAGCACCTAAACCTAAAAGATAACATAAAAAAGCTAGCAGCTACGAGCTACTAGGGGTTGAGAACTACTCATGAAACCTGGAGCCCTTTTCAGCTTGAAAAGTTACATAAATGGCTCCCACTGAATATACCACACAAATCAGCCCAAATATTAGACTTTCTGGCCCCTACGCACAAGTTAAAGGAAGTGCGTATTGAATTTCAAAGGCTTCGGGCTTCGATCCCTAATGATCATAAAATAATAAGAACCCAAACTGTATATGCGAACTGCGATGGCTCCGAGGTTCTGGGTTTCAAACCCCATTGCAAGAATTATATAATTTCAGTAAAGGTATTGCTAAACCTAAATATTTTATTTAGATATCCCTATTGTTTACTCATTCCACAGATACATAATAGCTATAAGGTGTGCTGTGCTAAGGTATGGTAGTAGTTACTGTAGTAATTCGACAGTCTTCGATAGATCCAGGATCCAGCTGTGTAATTTTAAGAGAACAGCATTAAATTTATTTTTCCGTTTTTTTCTTAATTTAAAATTTTGAAGTCTCAGGTTATTCTAAAATAATATGAAATTTAGCAATTCTCATTTTTTTTTTTACAATTTAACCTTTTTTATAAACATGTTTTCGTACAAAATAAATTTTCACAGCCTTAAGCTGTTCTATTTTGTAGTATTGTACTAAAATTTTAAAAAAGTTCCCCTAAATAAGCACAATACTTTGCTTATGATTTTAGAGTCTGAGTAGCATTAAAACACCATTTTGGGAAACTCATTTTCAAAAATTTTCCGCAGCAGGTTCTGGAACCTGTTCAACTGGAAGGTATCCGCCCAAATCCGCCGGTTGGACATTGTATCTAATTTAAGTTCTGGGTAATAGTGTTAAGGGGGGGAAAGATTGTTAGTTTTGGGGGGGGAATGCGCCATCAGCTTTGGGGGGATGGGCACTCCTGCGTTATCGGCGAAATATTAGAGTAGCCATAGGCACAGGCAGTGAGTGTGGACGAGCAGACAGGGACAACGTATCGTTTCGGTGAATTTGAGACTGATAAGGACATCAGACACTGTTTACTTTTTGAGTTTGATAAAAAGTGGTAATCTGACCGCTACCTGCCGCAACATTCAGAAAGTGTGTGCTGAAGATACAGCTGACAGTAGTAGATGCCATCGGTGGTTTCGGAGACAAAGACAGAAGCTGTCAAAATCAACCACATTATTGATGCCCTAAGTGTGTCCGAAAAGGATCTCGACCAATCCATACCAGAAAACTCTGAATCCAACCTTAGGGGAACTAGCGAAAACCTTTTAGGTACGCAGAACAACAGTTGAAGGACGACTCGAATCTCTGGGTTTTACCACAAAGTTACATCGTTGGGTTCCACATCGGTTGAGTCCAACTCAACAGGACATGCGCGTCACGACCTGTGTTTTTTTGCTTTTCTGGTACAAAAATGACCTGTTCTTGACATTCATTATCATGAGTGATAATAATTGTGTTCTGTACATAAAACAGAGCGTCGTAGGAGTGTGTGTCGTGCTCCTGAACCACCTCGACGGACGTCCAAACCAGAACTTTATCCCTAAGAAGGTTTATGTTAAGTGTGTAGTGGAATGTAAAAGGCATAATTCACTGGGAGGTCCTGGAACCTATAAACAAACCAGTATTATCTCATCTAAAACAAGAAGTCCTTAGGTTACCATTTTTTTTAAACCTCAGACATGTGGAAGGAATCTCTGTGTGTTTCGACCCAAACGTTGCCACTTCTTTCTTCCTTTTTCTCTTTAGAAAAAGATATGACCACCTTTCGCTTCTACCATTTGCTTCGAGAAAGTCGCAACCCCAGAGGAAATTTCTTGACGGAATCTTTCTGACGGTGGTGTCAATGTTTCGTTAACCGCAACTGATAGGGATCCGGCTCCTTCAGCGAAGGCTTTCATGATCTAGACTCTACAATAATGTCACCTTCTACTGTCAACAGCTAGACAGACTGCGAGCAGTAATGGAATCGAAGTGGACAGGCCTCGTCCATCACCAGTGAGTCATCATCCAGCATAAAAGCGGCAGGCCACTTGCTGCTGTCATCGCCTGTCAATAATTGATGGACTTTGGTTGTTTGGTTTTACCCCACACGAACTATTTTCCTGACTTGGCCCCTACGGACCACCACCTATTACGGACTTCGCAGAACCCTTCGCTCGGAAATATTTAATTGTGCGGAGACGGCTAAAATTCCCGTACAACAGTTTGCCTACTCCAAACTTCAGGACTTTTATAGGTCCTACCAGAAAGATTGTAAGAAGTCATCGATTGCAAAGGATATTATGTACCGTCCTACGTGTAATTACATTTTGTGTTGTTTGCACTTCTATACGAACACTAAAAATGGGTAGAACTTTGTCACGTACCCAATAATTTAATATTCTAATTGGGTATTAGGGTAATTGGGTATTGGGTATTCTAATATTCTAATATTAAACGTTGAACCCTACATAATCATACCAAGCTTGAAAGAAATTGGTCTGACCATTGTCACATGTGACGTGAATGTCAGTTTAAATAAATTAGTCTTGTTAGCATAGAAACGGTAAATATGGATGGATGTCTACTCTATCCGAATATGTATTTTGTGGGGATTGTCATTCTTACGTAATACTTGAAAACGTGTTTTCTTAAAGTAGTGTTACCACGGAAACTATGCAGCATTTTGCAGAATTCCGTCAATCCGAAAATCACTAGGGATTGCCTGTCTCAGATTAAGGAGGGCAAACAACTGCCCGTGATGCACGACCTTGGAAGTGCACAACCTAATCCGAACAAACAATGTTAAGAGGGTGGAAGGTGAGTCCCAAATGAAAAAAAAAAAATATATCATATGGAATGGTTGGACAAATTACCTTCCACAGTTCGTAATTATAGTGCGAAAAACATTTTTAACACTGATGAAACTGGACATTTTTTCCTGCACTTCCGGATAAACAATATGCTTGAAGAAAGAAATGGTAAAATAGCAAAAGAGGGGCGCAAGGCATCGAAGAGATGGTGGACGAGAGGTGAAGTGAAAAATTACGCAAAAACACTAAGCAATTTCTCAGTTTTGGAGCATTTCTGTCTCACATTCATTCTCACTCTCACTCTCACACTCTGTCTTTCTCTCTCTCTCTCTCTCTCTCTCTCTCTCTCTCTCTGTCTCTCTTTCTTTCGTTTTGCCTATAAAACTATTATTTAACTTATTTCATCCTACTTACCTTTCTCAGACGAGGATCCAAATTTTCTGCGTTCCTGAAAGAACAAAAGTAAATGGTGAATCTCTCATATATTTCCCATCAGATACATTTTCAAGTTACGAACAAATTTTCAAAATGAATATGCGACTTAATTAAAGTGTTAACCCAAAACATGAATTAACACAAGCTAATGAAATTACTGTTTTAAAACGAGAAAAGTGAAGAGTGAATTGACTGACTGTCCTTGAAATTGGGATTACTTGGAGTCAAACTCTGGTCCCGGCTAATCTCATTGAAGCCGTTCGCTACTTCATATGGCAAATGCTTGTATCACACCTTCATAAAAATGGACATGAGTGCAGACTCATCTATATACAACTCTGGTTGATTTGTCCACCTGTTAGTGTGGAGACAAATTGAGTCACGAAAAGATAGCTGCAGAATGCTTGATGTAGTACCTAGACCATAATTCTGTCGTCAAGTGAAAGATCCTTAAAACTGTTGCAGAATGGTCACAGAGGTGTGAATTTGAGATTCTATAATATATCTGGTAATAATTCCAATACATGTAGCTTATCAGTGTACATGTTTGGGGAAAACATAAGGGGCTATGGTATTTCTCATATCATGCAAAATATGGTTTACATTGACCAAAAGCGTGAATTTCAGAACTCAGCATGTATTTGGTACTTATGACAAGTTATTTAGCCTCAGTTAATGTACTGAGAAAGAGCCTAGGTCTTCTTCATATTAACTGAAGGATGCATACCAGAGTTGGTGCGAATTGGGTAATCGCTGTGGATTGGAGGCCCAATGATTTGTTTGGTATTTACTACAGGAAATTTGGCCTGCTAGTGCATACAAGTATGTTAAGGGGAGACATAAATAAAACGTATGCTTGTCAAGCGATATCGCTGCACTAAGTTCGCTGCAGATTGGTGCGACGGTGTGGATTTGTATAGGGAACATACATCTGTATCTGTAGATCGATAGATAGACAAAATTTGAGAGCAGAAAGTATATAGACCTTTGTTAGCCAGTTATAACAATCCACACTGGTGGACCGATCTTCGCCGAACATTCCTTGGCTTCCTTACTTAACAGAAGTAACACAGGCATATTAAAGATGCAATGTGAGTTAATTTATCGTGGTAACGAGACTCAAAGGAACTCAAATTCGAGGATCACCTACTAACAATTAAATCGAATCCATGCGTGTTACTTGTCACAGAAAGATGTTGGGATGGGAAATTAACGCCCAAGCATAACAGCAGCTGTTGGAATACTACGCTGATTTTCCCTACCTACAAGAAAACGGGTAAGTGAGGGAAACCACACGAAGTGTCAGAGAATTTCCCACTACAAATAACACCCTGTATTACCAAACTTGAAATGATGATAGAGATGTGATGTTAGACACCTTCACTGTTGTAGCCATATTAAAGTAGTAGCACTGGTAATAGTAGTAGTATTAGTAGTAGTAATGGTGGTAGCAACGCAAGAGGTAATATCATAATAGGAGATGAAGTGGTATAATAAAAGTAGAAGTACAACAGAGTAACAATATACTATTCAACCACCACCATGAAAGTTAAATTCGAAGTTTATTTATTATTTTTGTTACTTGCATTTCTTTGCTACCGAGCCCTGAATAGAGTATACTAGTGCATAAACAATACAAGTGCAGCTCAGGTTAAATTTCAGAGACCACCGAAAACGATATTAGAATTCCCATATTGTTGCTACTATCATAGAATTTTTGGTATATTGTTTATACATCATACATCGCATTCTGTAAAGCAGCGCCCGTTTCTTGAGCCGACACGGAACTTACACTGACATAAATTTATTGTTTTAATAAATTGAATTACATGTATTTTATAGTAATGCCTAGAAGAGTGATTCTTAACAGGTGTGCCGCTGTACGCGACTGTGATGCGAGATTTGCTAGGTTCGCCACGAAACTTCTGAGACCTTGGGATTTTGCTGATAAAAGTAATTCAAATAATTTCATTTAATATTTAAAAAACAGGTGAGGAAGGCAAGCTGCGCGCGCTCAAGACGTCACTTACCGTTTGTATCAGGTTATATGATGGACACGAGATAAGTACGCTGAGAACCACTGATCCTTAATTGCATCATGTCTTTATTCCACTATACGAAATGGGTTTCCTGTACATATGTTTTTACAGTAAAGGAATGGAGGAACGTGATGAATGTTGACTGTAGTCATTTAGCTAATCTATTGCTTGACGTAAAAAAATCAAGCAAATATTATAGCTTTTTCTAGCGCCTCTTGGAAATGTTTCATAACAGAAATGGAAGGAAATAATACTACAAGCAAACATGCTGATGGGGCAGAAAAAACATGGACACTAGGTGAAAGACCCTACCTGCTGAAAGGTTTGTTTATCATAGCCGCCATCTTGAAGTCCGCCATATTGAATATCGATTGATTTTCTTACATGGGAAAGGGGTCGTATAACATGTTACTTTGAGTTAGAATTTCACGAGAAATACGTTGCTGGTGTCAGTTTTACCGTAATGGTATTATTCTTAGAGAAAAGGGTATATGATACTCGTTTGAGCTAATGATGCATTAGCTTGAAAACACCCATTTCATTTTGAAATAACAGATGAAATGAAACCCAAATGTATACAAATCCATGTCGATAGGGCATTGTAGCCAAGAACAATTTGTATGCGTTTGCTTCTCTCTTTTTTTTTCAACGCAAAATGGGTGTTTTCAGACTATTGTGTTATTACCCCAGACTAGTGTCATATAACCCTTTTCTCTCACAACATTTACGGAAAAACTGACATCAGAAATGTATTTATCTTATAATTATAGCCCAGAATGATATGATATGTTACACGGCTCCCATTTCCATTTAAGAAAATCAATCGATATTCAATATGGCGGAATACAAGATGGCGGACATGGTAAAGAAAACCTTCAACTGGTAGCGTCTTTAACCCAATATCCATTATTGTGTATTTGCTTTCCATTTCTTTCAGCAATTAAAAAATATAAGGATATTTCCACACTTTTCAGAAACAAGAATCTGGCTTTTATTTCATCGATATCTCCCAAAGCAATTGCCCTCGAGTTGCCAAACTTTGCATGAGCAATACTTTGACATTCTAAACATGACGGAAGAAAAAAAATCATAAGTGTTATTCTGCCTCATCAGTATGTTTGCTTGTAAGAGGATTGGAATCAACAACGTCCGTGACTGCAATGCTTTCAGTTGCATATCTACTAGTTTTACATGCGTATAACTTTTCATGTAGTGGAAGGGTTTGAAGATTGTTTGGAGATTATTACATCCACTATTTACCAAATAACAGGAATGTTAATACAAAGCCGTTGTTGTACAAAAGAAAACAGTCTTTAATGTAACAGTGTACTTTATTCCTGTGTCCTTTTTGTAATATTATAACATGATAGTGTCAATTCATAAGGTTGAACATTGCCAACTGTTTTTCTATTACGTACGATACACGGCATTCAGGAATAAAGTTCAGGAGTCTACTCACATCATCAGGTGAACTTTTGTCATTGTAGTGACACCTCTTTCTCTCCGAGCTGACAGTGATGATGATCAAACTCAAGATTTTTCGATTTCTAGTCCTACACAATAACCAGAGCCTGCTTCCATAAGCTAGTGGATAATGGTTCAGACTTGTAATCGAAAAGCCTTTAGTTCGAATATCGTCCACGTCAGTTCGAAAGTTGACCTGGCTGGTAACACTGACAACCCGATGGAATCATTTCTTAACACATTGTATTGATACAAATCACTTCCGAAAACTACACTTTATTTTAATGCATCTTCTAAAATTTATGGTGAAAAATTAATAGTATGGTAAGGAGTTGATTTTGAACTCCAAGTTGGAAATCTTGTATCCCAAAAACGTAACGGAATTTGGCCCATGTTTATACAACTTGTATGAACTTTCTTCTTCTTCTTTTGATGTCAGGGTTTACTTTCAGAAGTTTGTTCCCATCTCCTGGCTACGAACCCCAGGAACTCCTTACTAAGCCACGTCGCTCGGTGGTAGAGGATTGGCGTAGTATTCGGGAGGTCTTGGATTCAATCCCAGCGGCCTACCATCCTGACTCAGGTTTTTCCAGGGTTTTTCCTCAGTCACACTGTAATGGTGCAGCTTTAGCTCCACGCTCCCCTATATTACATTGCGTTAGTTAATTGCTTTAGGTCAAGCTTGGATAGGTTTGATTGCATTAAGTCAAGCGTTAATACATTTGATTGCGTTATGTTGCGTTACGTTAGTTCGGACTAATGGGTTGTGCATTTTAAACAAAAGCTCTAATGTCTAAATGGAAGTTTAACGACGTTATGTTTAAGATATTTCTATTGCGTTTGCAAAGATGTTTCTATTAAAACAATGTTATGTTTTTACGCAAACAATGTTTATATTTTTATACGTTTACTGAAAGATTATTAAATTGGGAAAATATTATGTCTTAATGATATCAAATGCAAATGTCCAAATCAAACAAACAGTAATTCGAATATAAACAAAACCAGCTCTGTGAAAAGCTATGCAATTTGGAAATCAACATGTTAATTACCTTTAAGCATTGCTACCTTTAATTGCCGATAAAATACGAATGAACATTAGTTGTCACATCACGAATTGAAGTTGGTATGTTATAGTTGGTGAAATATTATCACAGAACAACAAGAAGCGAATCTTCATATTTTAAACAACCGCTCTTATCAAGCGCTAGTTGGAAACTGAAGGCACCGACCTTAACCGCAACTGTCGCTACTATCGGGCACTGGTAGTAGCATCTACAGGTATACGTGAGAACTTCTAGCAAACATTTCTTGTTGTTCTGTGATATTATTATATTGGTGTGTGTCACTGTCTTGTTCCGTAAATTTATTGTGTCAAGCAGCCAGCGATTGGAAGATAAATGTTAGGCCGTAGTCGTAACAGTGACGAAACATTAATCGATAGATGGCGGGGCTAAATGCTCGTCAAACTAAGATGAACTTTAAGTTAAAAATGTTTCTTTGATAAAATGATTTTATATTGTAAACAAGTTTAATAATTATCGTGTAATATATCGTGTAACTATCATGAGACAGGGATTGTGAAAACTTTCACTCATGATGGAAGAAGACACTGTTTGTAAAGACAGAAGTTGTATAGTGTACACAGGTGGAATATTAGATCATAGTAGGGATTCAAGAACGGAGAAGAAAACTTGTATCAAGTTATAATTAAATATCCTCGAACTTTTACCAGATTTTAATTTGGGTTCTACACCACTGGAGTGTAACACTCCTGGCTGGAATTACTTATAGAGAGGAATCTATTTTCTTATGTACACTAATGGATTCCATTATCTTCACACCCGAAACCCAGATTAAGCACCCTGAGATATAAGAAATTATGTTTTATTAAGAGTCTCCGATATATATAATCGTAGCTGAGACAGAGAGAGTAACATAAAGCAACGACAGGAAAGAGTACACTTTAATATATATATATATATTTAACACCAGGCGAATGTCGGGATGGCACCTTCAACTTAGGTCCTGGCCGACACATTAACGCATCATTTCCCCTCTCCTATCTCGGCCTGAGCCATAGATCCCTAAAGACCATAAATAAGATGCAATTCCCAGGAACTCCTCAATGCAAAGCGAACCCTCTACAGTGAAAATAGTAACATTCCAGAGTTTTACCTCAGGGTGGCTGGAGGTTAACACGCTCGCTTTCGGTGCGCGTGGTCACAAGTTCAATTCTCGCTGGGTTCATTAAACGGAGTGATTCGGAGCCACTTTCTCAAAAACTGTAGGTCCAGTCCTTAGAAGCTTACCAGCTCGTTTATGAAATTAATAACAATTCATTCATTCATACCTTTTACTCATATAGTGGTATCAAGATGCATACCTACAATACCAAAAAAGTATTATTAAATCGCTACTATAGACATTGCCTATTTTTTGTAGTCCGTTTACTTAAAAGGCTAGTAGTTTCTGTAAGGTCAAGCATAGTTCTAGGGATTATACTTAATTTTTCAATCACGCTTTAAGAAGCAACATCATTATTCTCTGGGTTTTCTTACATAGCTTAAGTTCAATGGTGTTCTCTGCAAGAAGCGTACATACATGCATGGAATTTTATTTTAGTACTTTTTCAATATTTCTTTTTCATTTGAGTTCCAAAATATAATTAAAATTGGTAATAAAGAAAACAATATTTAATATAGAATAAGCCTTATTTTATCCAAAGTGGTTGAATAACATTTTTAAGGTTCCTGTATTATCAACATCGATTTTCCACAAGTTGGAACTTCTGAGAAGTGCCTTTCTTGAACCCAACCCTTCAATTGCAGCAAACGAAAGAGTTGGAAAATAAGTATCGTGAATTCCATGAAGGTAAATTTGTTGTTAGGAGGAGTATGGACATTGCTCTGAGCTGATTTAATCATTAAGCAAGTGCTGAGGAGTAGCTTGGGAACTGTACTACGTGTGTGTCATGGGCGTGGGATGATAGAGTCAAAGATATAAGTGCTATCACTGTCTTTATGTTTTGAAGTAAATTTCTCAAAGCAAGACCTAAGGGGATTTGCATAGAGTACATAGGAACAACATAACTTTTCACTGAATTCTATGAAAAAGAATGCATGCCATTATCCATTTCTTGACACAACCATCAGGAACAGAAAAATTGTTAATC
The DNA here is from genome assembly GCA_022664845.1 of Lepisma saccharinum. NCBI lineage: Eukaryota > Metazoa > Arthropoda > Insecta > Zygentoma > Lepismatidae > Lepisma > Lepisma saccharinum. Next base: position 35,290 of record JAGDQP010006268.1, on the reverse strand, counting down.
ATAGTGAACCGTGTACAGTAATAGTTCCTGATCGCATCAATGTTAATGAAGCTAACAAGGAAACCTCATTTGGTGTCAGTAAAGTCGAATAATGGAAATAGACTTATTCGAAAGAACATCAGAAACAAAGAAGAACGCCAAATCTGTAACCCCAACTGTTTGTTAAGTATTAGTAATGTGCAATTGATGTAGGAAAAATGTGTTGGTGAGGAATATTAATTCAACAAAGAGGATAAAATGTAGAATAATGAGCTAGTTATACTGGAAGTAGATAACATTATTTGTAAAAACAAATTAAACCATAAAGAAATAAAACGGTAGATTTTTTTCACAAAATAACACACATTTGTATATATTCCACAGGGTGGTTGAAGCAATTCGCATTCGTGCAATGAGTACAGCGCACAAATGGCAGATCATCACTTAATTATTCACAACAGTTGTCATCTGTTATGTCGAAGCAATAGTCAACAAAAGTAGGAATGCACAAAGATAGTATTTGTTTCTATACTATTTTAATCAAGTAATTATTGACGCTGATTTAATACCTGTTGGCATTGTTTCACAAAATCTGAAATTAATAAAATTCAATTATTTAAATCATTTCGTTAGTTCCTTTCTGGAAACTCAGAGCGTTTACACAAAGTAATAGTCAGTGAAACTTTGTTTGTTGATTTAAAAAAAATACAATTTTCAAAATTAAAGAACCGAGTTCAACTCACACTTCCTTACATCTTCCAATTTCATGGCTCCTCTCGTAGCGAATTCTGAAATAATTAAGCATTAAGCTGTAAGAAAATTTATAATGACTTAATTTCTTATAGGCTTATAGACTTATTCTTGTCAGCATAAGGATAAGTCATGCTGTCATGCTCTCCCTAGTGCTTGCTTCTGATTTCCTGGTGCATAACAGTAAAATATTCAGTATTTGATTAATTAAATTTAAATTTGGCACCGAACACTGCAAAACAATTATTTGGAAAAACTTCATTTTTCAAAACACGCCTGTGCTCTTCTTCGCTCATTTTACGTATTACCTATTTCGTGCGTGTTTCTTATCATTTTATTCATAATTCGCATTGGCTTCATTTAATTTTCTTGGGGTTTCCGGGGTCAAAAATTTGGCATTCTTCTTTGTTTATGTTCTTTTTTTTTTTAGAATAAATCTAGTCCCACCCGATCTGGCTGACACTAAGTGATGTTCCCTTGTAAGAATGTTGGCCAAAGTCAAATAATATCATAGAATAATTTAGGCTTGTTTAGATATATTCACGCCGACAAAAAAGACAAGGATAAGTCTATAAACCTATAAGAATTAAGTCATTACAAAAGTTCTTACAGATTAATGCCTAATCAGATATTTCAGAAGTCGCTACGAGAGGATCCATGAACTTGGAAGATTAAAGGGAATTGTGCTCGGTTCCCTAACTCTGAAAATTGGCTTTTCCAATCAACAAACAAGGTTTTACTAACTAGTACTTTGTGGAAACGCTCTGAGTCGTCCAAAAAGGAACTAAATGCTCGAGCATCTAATTAATTAGAGAGAGAGGTGCTTCATCAAATTAAATGAACAGTAAACAATGCATTAAATTCCTATATTTTGTATCTAAAATACAGTTCAAAAATGACTCCATTCTCTTCGATGGTCATAATTCTGTTTCATCAATAAAGGCTTGAGAACTCTTAGAAGAACAAAAGACTTGAGCTCCCAAAGTTAAACTTTTATAAGAAATTTAATTATCCATGAAAAAGGAAGAACTTTCAGAAGATTTATTCATGGGATAAGTTTTGAATTTACTGCGGTTGGATTTAAAGTTTCAATATTCAACGGATAATGCCGACATGCTTATTATAAAGAAAGTTGTAGGAAATATACATATTATTATGATATTTGTGTGATTCGAAGAAATACTGATTCGATCTGTTTGTTCTTCTCTACTAGTCACTGACAAACTTTCGATCTCTCTCTGTCTCTCTCTTTTCTCTTCAAAACAAAACAAAGCGAAATTATGTGTCAAACCTACACGAAAGCAGAATTTGACGACATTTATAAGTGCCTTTTCTTTACCCACACAATTTTAGGCTCTGATGTAATCTGTTCATCTAAAAACCAGTGGCTCTGTTTCTTACAGAGAGAGAGAGAGAGATAATATTTTTTTGAAGAGTCATTTTAGTTTTTAATGATAGACTTTCTTCTAACGAAGAAATTATTCAAGCTGGGAAACAAATAACTACAAATATGAACGAAAAATGCATCTCTTCTTGCTGCACAATTGAGGTAATTGCAAAGCCAAGTTTTTATATCGTTTAGCTTTGTTTGACCACAAATTCTTCCTCCTAGTCCATTTACATTGAACAATCACTCATTGAAAGCACTTGCGAATAATAAAGTAAATTATTGAATTTTTATTAAAGATATTTTCCATATCAAAGCTTTGCTTTTATAAACTCAAGATAAAATAAAATAATAGCTGAGCAAAGCAGTCTGTAGTCGGTACGGGATTCGCTGGCAATAGGCCAATCAGGAACTAGATGGCTGTCTCACTAGAAATTATGTTGTTTATGTGATTTACTGTGTCTGATGAAGCCAAGTTGTTAGTTATTTGGCGAAACCGTTACACGTTTTTAGTTTTTAAATTAAACGTATTTGCTCTGCTCACCAATTATTTTATTTAATCTTGATTTTATTTAAGGTTTTAGATAGCTTTGGCTCTGGTCTTATGGATGATAATGGAAGAACTGGTGAAATGAAGAAAGTGGGAGGAAACGGGAAACTCCCGAGAAAATCTACGCACACAGTGTGTGTCCATCCCTAAATCAATATGGCATGAGCTTGAATCTATCCGAGGACTCAAAACACCAGAGGTGAGCGCTCTACGAGGTGCATTTAAGTTTTAACACCTCCTATTTTTTTTCAGGTTTGGGAACTGATAGAAACGTGATGTTTTTTTTAAAAAAAAACACAAGAGCACTCGTTGCCAATGCGTGACAGAGATGGCAGCACCGTACGGCACACAGAACTCTAGCGGCAGCGGCGGGAGTGATGACTGTTTTGGACACTTATGGCCGGCTTGTGCGAGGCCGAGATTTTCTTGGTTTGTTGTCACACGACGTTCTGCCTTCTTTGAACTGCCGCACCCACGAAAGCACATTACACACATCCATGACACCATCACCACATGCCGATGAATTTTAAGCGGTGTTGCACCACGCAAATGGGGAAAACGAATGATTACACGTCGCCATTTTACGAGTATTGTAAGTATCCAAAACAATCATCACTCTCGCCGCTGCCGCTAGAGTTCTGTGTGCCTTATGGTGCTGCCATCTCTGTCACGCGTTGCCAACGGGTGCGCGTGTGTTTTTTTTTAAAGAAAAAAAAAACAGCACGTTTCTATCAGTTACCAGACCTGAAAAAAAAAAATAGGAGGTGTTATAACTTGAATGCACCTCGTAGAGCGCTCACCTCTGGTGCTTTGAGTCCTCGGATAGATTCCAGCTCATGCCATATTGATTTAGGGATGGACAAACACTGAGGCACAGGGGACCGTTAATAATAAAGTGGAATGATATTTTGTTCCAAATGCGTCCAGACAAATTAGGATGGCGATTTAGCAAAGGAATATTTGTTCCAATCCAATCATAACGGATAAGAAACCTGCTTCTGATTACGTCGTTGAGTTGATTCACTGTAAGTGCCACAGAAACCGTGAAACTTTCACGTATTCGTGCAAGAAGTAGTCTTCAAAATTAGCTATGTGAAAATCAGTAGAAGATCTCTTTGACATACGAATATTATTACTATCATCATTATTATTATCTAAGCTTTTAATAATTACGTATTTTACGTATTTTAAAATAATTTTGCAATAAGGTAATTTGTTACGAAATCTCCATGCCAAGTAGTTTGGAATAAGATAGAAACAAGCCACAAAAAATAAAATATTATAATATTTATTATTATTATTATTATTATTATTGCTAAACAACACACTCGCTCTGCTAAAGATAGTGATTTTTACTATAGTCATAAATTCATACCCTACGTAAGTGTTTATATCATCGTCTGTCTTTTCCACTGCGGTCATAATTAGGAGACCTTCAAAAATGATATATCAGATGAAAATTATAAAATTCATAAGAGACAAACGGTATTCGATTCTTTCTGGGAACTTTAATTGGCTCAATATGACATTTGGTAACTTCGGCTGTCATCTTGGAAAATTGATTTTATATCTCAGCTAATAATAGTCATAAAGCAAATTGTGTCCAACTTGATTTGGTATCTTAGAGCAACCTAATAGGCCAATTAACTACTTCGACAATCACACTGATGGGGGGCAGAGAAAACTTATTATTTTATTCTTCCGTCATGTTTAGAATGTCAGAGTATGTGCGCATGCAAGTTTTGGCAACACGACCGCAATGCAAATGCATAGTAATGGTTACTTGCTGGAGGGTATGTATATCATGTCCACCATTTTGAAGTCCGCCATATTGAATTTCGATTGATTTTCTTAAATGGGAAGAGGGTCGTGTAACATGCCATTGTGGGCTAGAATTTCATGAGAAATGTTTCTGATGTTAATTTTGCCGTAAATATATTATTGTGAGACAAAAAGATATGTGACACTCGTCTGGACTAATGACGCAATAGCCTGAAAACACCCAGATCATTTTGAAACAACAGAGAAAATGTAACTCAAATTCATAAAGATCCATAACAATAGGATACTGTAGCCAGAAACAATTTGTATTTGTTTGCTTCTTATTTTCTCTGTAGTTTCAAAACGATGGGAGCTTCCAGACTATTACGTCATTACCCAAAACTAGTGTCACAAAACCTTTTCTCTCACAACTTTAAGGCAAAAGTGACATCAGAAACGTATTTATCATAAACTTCTACACTGTAAAAAGTGGAAACACGAAATGGATGAAAGTTACTCCGCTTTATGGAGAAATAAAAATCGAAAATTAGCGTTTTGTTGTATTTACTCTTAACTGTGGATATAGTGTAAGCCTTGTAGTGGAAAGATTGGTAAAATTAACTCCACTTTAAAGTTAAACATTTTCTTTGTAATAGCTTAACGTTAACTGAAAATGGGTTGAAACTGGCCAAAGTGATTTGTCCGTGAACGCTCAACTTATTTTACGCTTAAAACTCGGCCATTTTCTAATCGAAGTGTAAGCTAAGCAGGCAATTTTGAGGTTACGTACTTTTGTGGATGAAGTTTATGCCTTAGTTGGATATTCTATAACCCAGTAACAGGAGTAACGTTACTTGCTTGTCACTGTACGCCCCGCCATTTTGAATGTTTATATTGCCTTTCCACTGTGAACATTAAAAAGTTCACTGGTGGGTCGAAAACGGCAGGGATTGCATTGGCGGAAAGATAAATTAAGTTACGTATAAGTTTTTACACTGTAGCAAACGTGTCTCTCCTTTTTTCACGAGACATTCCTCGTAGTAAATCAAAAACGTGTTAACCTCCTTCGCAGTAAAACCCTAGCTATAATATATAGATATTACTCGGAAAGCCGGAGACACCAACTGCCTTTGTAGCTAAGTGGCAAGAGCGTCTGACTAGTGTGTTGTGGACCCTGGATCGAAACCCTACCACTTCAACTTTTTTTTTTAATCTTTCGTTGTAAAGGAATACCTTTTATTCTTTTCTACTTTAAAAAATGCTCTGCTTGAATGAAACACGTTGGCACAGCCTCAATTTTTTGGATGAACGTTGTGTCTTCTATTTTTACAGTGTAGATCAGACTAACATGTTACACGACCCCCTTCCCGTTTAAGAAAATCAATCGAGATTCAATATGGTGGACTTCAAGATGGCGGCCATGATAAATATACCCTCTAACAGATAACGCCTTCCACCCAGTACCCATTACTGAGTATTTGCTTTCCATTTTTTCAGCAATTTAAAATATATAAGGATATTTCCATACTTATCTATCACTCTCCTGAAACAAGAATCTGACTTTTATATCCTCGCTATCTCCCAAAGCAAATGCGCTCGAGTTGCCAAACTTTGCATGCGCACATACTTTCTCATTCTAAACATGACGGAAGAAAAAATTCATAAGTTTTTCTGCCTCATCAGTATGTTTGCTTGCACTGAAAATCAAAGTACACCTAAAGTGCACAATATGTTTCGAAAGAGTTCAAAATATGTTCCTGTTTTACCAAGTTTTTAGTGCATATTATATTAACTTTTTGTTAAATTAGTATAAAGTACACCACATTTTTAGTGCACAACATATGAACCTTTGGTGCGGCGATACACAATTCATGCACATAGAGTTCACTTAATAGTGTTAAATGTACTAAAAGTAATTTGTTAAATGCTCTTCCAGTTGTAAGTGTTGCCATCCTATTTTAAAATTCAACTTATCGAAATACAAATGTATACGTGTCCATTGATTTACACTAAATTTGACATAGACACTACGCGTTCATTGGGTACTGGGGCAGGTCATCCAGGCACCATAGTTTGTAAGGTTTGCCAAACTATTTAAGAAAACTAGATTTCATATTTGTTACCGTTGGACGTATCTGCATTCATTTACACAAAATTTGACGTGTTCATTAGGCACTGAGACAGTTCATGTGAGTACTTCCGGCGCCGCAGTTGTCAGCGTTACCAAACAATTTCAATTGCTTCCATAACGTTCAACGTATTAGGACCAAACTTTGTATTTACTGGGACGCGTCATAGAGGTACGTCAGGTTCCACAGTTGACATTGTTGTCATTCAATTTTAAAAATTAAATATTTACTTCTTCCATTCAGTATGGAAGAAGTAAATATTTAAGAAGTATCCGCACGGAAGAACTATTTAAGAAGTACGGAAGAAATATCCACACCAAGCGTTGAGTATACATATTCGACACATTCGAAACATACTGTGATTGTTCCCTGTACACAAGCATTCAGTTGTCAGGGTTGCCACCCTATTTTAAAATTCAATTTTTCAAAAGGCCCCCATACTGTTACGTGCCGATAACTATTCCTGTACTTTCAAAAAGAGCGGGGATAGCTGTGGGATATGACCACGTTATGATATGCTTTGAAATAATACTTCTCAGAGCCCTATTGCAACACTCATTAGAAAAAACCTATATGTAGTTGCTTGTTTACAAGAGTATTCATTATGGATTTATACTATATACAACTCTTTTTAAATATACATAAACATGAAATATTTTTTTGTTACACTGTGTCTATCTGTATATATTTTCATAGTGTGGGGCGAGGCTTGCATTCCGAAGCATGAGGGTGCAATGCCACCGAACTTTTATAGTGAAACACAATGTACTAGTAAACGCAAACATATATCTCTGTCTTGAGTAGAAGCAGGTTATTTTCTGAGATTTTGAGCTAAAGATAATTGATTTTTGCGGACGGTAATTACTATAAAAAATAGATATCTTCCTTGAATAATACCGTAGTTAGAAATTAATGTATCGTTTATACGGGATGAGAGCATATTTCGGTAAGAATTCGTAGTTTTTCAGTTTACAGAAAAGATGTCTTCGAAGTTGTATTATCTCTTGAAACTTAAATTCTTCCTATTATTCATAATATTTCTTCAGTTCCCGGGAGGTTTATTAGTATTTTATTACAAACTGTACAGAACATCTTCAGTCCATATGCCCTTACTTAATTCCTTATGTTTGTCAGGGTGAAGATATAGAAAGCATAGCAATGTGGCAGTGAATGCATAAATAATTCCATCATTTACCTCGTAAGGCTGCAGAAAAACAAAGTAAATCGGGATGAATGTGTGAAACCTTAACTCCAATCCTGCTAATTACATTCATTATCTGCAGCGTAAAGCATTAAATACTTGCTGTGTGAGAAAATGACATTTTGAAAAGAAAACATGAAAAAAACTTTACAGAAAGAAAACGTTTTTTACAACATTAAATTCAACTCGGGTTGGGATGTCCTTTTTAGTGTAAATGTGTTAGTGGGTCCCAGTTTATCATTATTATTTTGAAACGTTCTGTATTATTGGACGTGTGAAGGATTTTTTGTTATCTCATGATTGAAGAGCGTGTGAAAACTGTTTCCGCACAAGTGTTCAATAAATGTTTATTAATCCTAAAAGCAACGTATATTAGACGTTAAATTTAGGTTCAATAAAACTCTGTTCAACATTTGTTCGACTGGGGTTCTGACATGGGCCTGTTCTAAGTGATTGACTTAATTGAGTTACACAATAAGCTTCAGGAAGCCATAAACATGTCCATAGATACGGAATCTGTGTCTCCGAAAAAATACAATCCTTATTGGATTACAACTAGAGTCTCAAAATAGCTACATACTAATATATGTCTGTAAAGTGTAAAATTAATACATATTTCTTGAGTTTAACCAACCTTCGTTAAGAATTTAACGAATAGCTAGTTAACGAATTCAATGAATCCTTTTAAAGTTACTTAACGATTCGTTAAATTCTTAACGAATGTTGGTGAAATCCACCCGTTATCTTCATTTGTTTCAAGAAAATATGGACATTCCAGTACAGCAAGAGGGTAGATAGACGCCAATGAAATAGATTTAATTAATTCAATCATTGAATTTGAGTTTTGTTTATGGTCTTTAGGCCTCTTAGGCTCAGGCCGGGATAGGGCAGGGGAAAGCAATCGGGAAAGTTTCGGCCAGGACGTATGTTGAAGGTGCCATCACGGCATCTGCCTGGTGTAACTGCGGAAAAAACCTGGAAAACTCTCAGTCAGGATGGTCGGTCGTTGGGATCGAACCCAGGAGCTACAGAATGCAACGCCAATGCTCTCTTACTGAGCTATGGCAGCTCGGTAATACATGTGTTGATTAATTGACAAATCGTTAATGTCCCATTTCTTTTTGTTTTGAGATAACATCTTTCTTATAGGCTCAGTTGTACATAGAACATAGGCAAAGAAACAAAAGAAATTTCACTTTCTGTTCTTTAATTTATTTATTCCGTAACTGAAACTCATCCGTGTCCACGAGGTTGCGGGTTCGAATCCCGCCTGGTGCATGAATGTTCCTGGATTTTGTGAGCATTGTACTCGTATAATCGAGACGGACCGAAGTCATTACTAAAATGGCCATACAAAATAAATTTTACCAAATGTTATTTATCAAATTCATTCGCAATGTTTCATTTAAAATACATTATGATAAAATAAATTTTAGTTAAAATAATTTAGCCCATTTTTTAAAGAAAGGCACATTTTTTATTTCTTATTATAGAGGATTTAAGTTCCTGGATCTAATATAGGGTAGCCTGGGTCTATTTCGATCAAGGAGCTATATCGATCAGAGGAGAAAGACAGGCCAATATGATCATGATTTGCAAGATTTCTTTTAGTCTTCACTCTATCGACTGAAAGGCCATTGGGAAAAAGATCTCTCAATTCATGACGGTATGGACCTGTGCTTTTCTTTTCTAATCAAAAAAGCTCATATGATTGAAACAGATCCGCGATAACTTATCGTTAGTCAGTATTGACAAGACTGCAAAATAAGATATCATAAGATACAACCAAATATGGAGAATTAGAAACATATTAATTTTTTCAGTCCTATCTAAAACATCTTCCAATGATTTTTTGATTGAATTGATTTTTTGCCGCAGCTTCAAACAAATATAATATGAAGTGAATTAATGTTGAAACGTGCTGTTGTTAGAAAAATTTTAAATTATGTCTAATAGCGTCTGAAGTTTTAAGGAAACGTGTGAAACTCTCGTAATTCGATTAACAAGGTATTTACCGCCTTTGGCTCTCTTATGAAAGTTATTCAAGATTCTATTCAAATTATTCGATTCAACTTCCACCCTTAAGTGTAATGTTTTATATGTTACCAGTTTTCTTTTTTGGAGTAAACAGTTTGTAAATCTTTTCAATAGAGTAATATTTTCTTCCTTTTTACTTGTATGTATGGGACAGACAGGCAGCTGTGGCCAACTCCATCGCAAGTCAGAGGTATTATGTCACTGGGAGAGCACTCTTCTTTGGTCATAGAAGGGGTAAACAGCGGCCAGATCATTTTGGCTCGGTATGAAACCAGAATTCGTCGGCTGAAACCGAGATAATCCTTGGGAAACGTTATTTAGTATGGTCGACAGAAGGACTCGAACCTGCGTGCCTCTCCTGCGCGTGATATTAAATCCGCAACCGAAACCACTAAACCACATGGACAGCTTCGATTTCCTTATCTTACCTGTAGTTTATGCTTATGCAACTATATTTAAATCTAAAGGAACGATAGTTATTATGTTTAGCGCGTCTTCGTACAGACAACAAATAATGCAAAGTATAATTTTAGACAGAGACAATTACATGTGAAAGCATATTTTCTTGAATTTAGAAAGACACCACACTACCCGAGAATGAGCTCCATTTTCGTTTTTAAAAACTAATATCCTATATTTATTACAAACATCAATGTCTTTATTAACTTACAAGGAAACCTACAAGGTGGAACACGAAACTTAGAAGGGAACTTCCACAGGGCATTGATGATGTGTTTAAATGAACACTACTGTAGTACTACATTTCGGAGTTTCGCGGAACACGAGTTTACAAGACTTCAAAGTTTTCGAAAGGTTAGGCAAGACTTCATGCATATGGGTTGAAGTTATGCATTTCCCATTCACTTTTATATAAAAGGTTACACTGAAGATAATTTAAATGTTAGAATAAATTTATTGATGAAGTTGACTTCTTCATTAATTGACTCTAATGCGAATATTATATAAATACAATGTGACCTAAAGGAAACTTTTCATTCCGTTAATTTCGTAACAAATTGATTTGCAGGAGGAATCCCGACGCACGCCCCTTAAAGTTTAGGGAGAATGTGTCATCATGGCCAAGCATTGCATGCTGCCCCATTTTATTGTAGTCTAGTGGCAAAAAGTTAAATTTTCTTAAATGACAACGTGGGTCAAGTGATACATCTTATCCATGGTCTTCAGGTTCGATCTACAAAAGCATGTGATCATTTACTAGTTTCTTTGAAAACTTTGCGGAAAAATGAGTTTGCAACTCACAAATATTTTAAAGTGAGGCTTAGTAGGTAAGATAATATTTTACACTATCTGAAGTTATGAACGTTCCAAATGCCATCGTTAATATTAAAGAATTCCTGTAAATATCACTATGATAAATTTAAACGTGCTATCTCATGTTTCGTGATCTAATATCACCCAATATGAATACGTTAATGCCGCGAATTTCAGTGCAGTATTGCAGGTTAGGAGGGAGAAGCACGTGGGCTTCGAATCCTGCTGCCAAACATCGTGCCTGAGTGAAACTTAGCGGGTAGGGCTTTAGTTATGGTACCAACTCAACATTCGACTCGTGAAATTGATAGAAACTCTGGACATTTTCAGTTACCATGTTTGATAGTGGGGTTCAAACCCTGTGCTTCCCCTTCCCAAAGCGCAATGGTGCACTGAAATTTGCGGCATTAACGTATTCATAATAGGGGTTGAATGATATTGCATCACGAAACATGAAATTTAAATTTAAATTTAAATTTATCATAGTGATATTTACAGGAGTTCTTTTATATTAATGATGGTAGTTAGAGCGCTCATAACTTTAAATAGTGTAAAATATTACCTTACCTACCAATTTTCAGTTTATAATATCCGAGAGTTGCTAAGGCAATTTTCCGCAGTTTTCAAAGAAACTAGTAAATGATCACATTCTTTGAAGTTTCAAGCTGATTTTCCTGTTCCACCGGAGACAGTGTCCTTGTTAATTTGTTCAGTTTATATCTATATTTACATTTTAATTTATAAATACTCTGCTTTCAATACACCTTTACACTGGCAAAAATGGAAACACGAATTGGATGAAAGTTACTCCGCTTTATGGAGAAATAAAAGTCAAAAATTAGCGTTTTGTTGCATTTACTCTTAAATGTGGATATAGTGTAAACCTTTTAGTGGAAATATTGGTAAAATTAACTCCATTTTAAAGGTAAACATTTTCTTTGTAATAGCTTAACGTTAACTGAAAACGAGTTGAAACTGGCCAAAGTGATTTGTCCGTGAACGTTCAACTTATTTTACGCTTAAAACTCGGTCATTTTCTTATCGAAGTGTAAGCTAAACAGGCAATTTTGAGGTTACGTACTTTTGTGGATGAACTTTAAGCCTTAGTTGGATACTCTATAATCCAGTAACAGGAGTAACGTTACTTGCTTGTCACTGAACACCCCGCCATTTTGAGAGTTTATATTGTCCTTACACTGTGAACAGTAAACAGTTCACTGGTGGACCGAGAACGGCAAGGATTGCATTGGCGGAAAGAGAAATTAAGTTAGATATAAATCTTTACACTGTAGCAAACGTATCTCTCCTTTTTCCAAGAGACATTCCTCGTAGTAAAATCAAAAACGTGTTAACGATTAACCTCCTTCGCAGTAAAACCCTAGCTATAGATATCACTCGGAAAGCCAGAAACACCAACTGCCTTCGTAGCTAAGTGGCAGTTCCTGCCGAGCGTTTACAGCGCGAGGTTGGGAAGTGAAAATACTCTGTGTTGAGTATTTGTAGTTGAAGTTGGTGGTGAAATAGAGTAGACATTATAGTGATATTATATTTAGTAGTAGTATGGTATGTATAGAATCTTCGAATATTTCCAGAAAATATATATTACAAATAGATTTGACTACTTTACCAGTAAAATTACGATTAGAGAACTTGCATGAAGCAATCCGCCATGACTTCTGAATAGTGGGAGGCGAAATACAGTCTATTGAACTGGACCACTACTACAAAAAAATTCGTCCGAGTAGAGAATCTGGATATAGCAAAACGAACATTAGAGAAGTGTCAAGGCAAATTAGTGTATGTGTCCGATTATGAACGATTTGTACTACCGGTATCGATTGATGAACCTGAAACTACGATAGTGTCAGTGTGGGAGCCCCGCTTGAGATCTCGGATCAGCAAATAAAGACTACGTTTAGTGCTTACGGAACTGTAACTCGAGTAGTACAGATTCACTATCCAGGTCATATATTCCCATATCGCCGTTTACACTGGAAAGCGGTTAGTAGCACTTTTCAAAGGTGGAACATAATATTCCGTTACTTTTGACAATTAACAACGTTAAATTACAAACTCGTATACAAGGGCAAAATCCGCCGTGTTTCTGAAGTAATTGATGATCCAAACAGTTTTCAATCGAAAGCGGGTCAAAAAACAGTGGAAGTACCGTAATTGGATAAAGGTAATTTTCCTATAGTGAAGGAGTCCCTTGATCGTCCTTCGATAGATAAAGAACTAGTCAATGACAACCCTGTCACAAGTTCTGAAGCGACATGAGTCACTCGTGACCTTCAGTCTAATCAGCTGTGCTCGCCGACGACTGACCAAGCAGACAAACTAGTACAAGAGTGTGATCCGTTCCATGTGCCTTTTTAGCAAAATACGGTTGTTCAACCAGTATAAGTTAGTGAGTTGATTAAGGTTGTGGATGTTGTTCATAAGCAAGATAATAGTAATATTGTGAGTGATTCCCAACAAAACAGTGAATCCAAAATTGAAGTGGATAAGGACAATGAACCGTTGACGACCTGTCGTTCTCAGTTGTTAAAAGTGGTAGCCGATGATCCTATTCAAAGTAATACCAGTGCTGTAGTTCCATCCCCCGCCCACAGTCTGTTTCTGTTAGTGGAATTTCTTCTGAAGAATCCTCAGTAGAGGATCCAGAGTTTATTAGTGGTAAAAGAGTGAAAAGTTGAAAATTTAATTACAAAGGGATTGATAAACAAGTGTTAGTGGCCACAGCTAGTGTGGCAAAAAAGCCAAAAATAAAGGCTAAAAAACATCTCGACGTACTAGATCACAAAAAGAGAAACCATTGACTGAAGAGTCCAACCGATCAGGAACAAGGTGGAGGAAACAAAAAAAACACAAAAAGGCAGTAAGCCTTTATATGCAAACGGACAGCAGGTATGTGTTATTAAATTTTTGTTTTCATTTCTTATATTTATTAACATGAGACTTGTGACTATGACATTCGTTGAACTTTTGATTTGGTGGTATATGACGGGGTCCTTGCCAAAAACTTCGATGGGTCTTTGTTCTATAAACGTTGCCCACGCATTTAATACGGAAAAAGTAAAGTTTTCGTCAGTGTTTATTAAACCGCACTATCTACGTTGCTGCAATCCAAGGGTGCTCCAGTGTACAATGGAACGTTCCATTTTATGAAACCATTTTCAACTATGACACTGCCAGAACTGCCCTATTTATTAGACAGGATCTTGTTTATAACAATGTGTTTTTTACACCTAAGTGGTCGTATAATCTCCATGACAATCAATAATTTAGCATTTATATTTTGTTACGCCCCCAGTGGTGCTCATATGTATAATAATAGAGAGTTACTTTTTAGTAATATCTTAGCTCCTGAGATTCAAAAATTACATTATTTTAATGTCACTATTATGGGAGATATGAAAGCTACGCGACATATCAAGGATAGCACGTCGGGTTCAAACCTTAGTCCTACTCTTAAAATAATAGTTCAGGAATTTCAACTAATCGATGTGTGGGATAAGCAGAATCCAGCCGATATGGCAGCCACATACTATTATGCGCAAAGTTCATCACGTACATATTGATGTGATATACAGGGCGACGAACAATTGCGGGACAATATACAGAGTGTCCATTTAGAGTGATTATATTTTTCGGATCTCAAGTGTTTAACAATGAATTTAAAGAGTGAAATCCAAACTAATTTTCATGTTTCTCCTGTGTGGCGTTGTAAGGATTCTATTATAACAAAACCGGATTACGAAAATTTTATTGTTAATATGTGGAATTACACACAACAGATATAATACTAATCTGTTGATGTGGTGGATAAGTTTCAAAACTAAAGTAAAAAAATCGCTTTGGACAGACCTACAGGCTGAGGTAGATCTCGAAGTTTTTTTATTATTTTCAAAAATTCAAATCTCGCCTTATATGAGAGTTATCGACAAGCTATTGATTGATAAGTAGATTATTCATCAAGAGCTGTTCAACGATACCCCACAAAATTTTGAGAGGATGTGCCTCCTTTATCTTAACCGAAATCTCCCTGCAGCACTACACCGCCATGGTGTCCATCTGCACCCTCCCGCGGGGGACTGCGCCCCTAAAGAGGAGGTTTGCCCCATTTATTGTAACCTACTCTTGGTCATATACCTTGAAAGAAAATTTCTTTTCTCTACCTTCAATGATTGGAAATTGGGTTATTGGGGCGGCCATTTTGGATCCAAGTTGACGACTTATTGAAAGTTTTCTTAAATTGTCGTGACCTACTTGTTTTCCCAAATGTTGTAATATTTTCCTAAACTACTCGTCATAATGCACCTTAATGCCAAATTTCGTATATCTAGCTCAAAGGGTGTGGAAAATGGATTTTAGGTCCGCCATTTTGGATCCAAGGTGGCGTCTTTGGATACATCATATAATATTTTAGTAACATTGAACTACTAGTGACAATACACCTTTATGCCAAATTTTGTATCTCTAGCTCAAACGATATGGAAAATATATTTCTTATTTCCGCTATTTTGGATCCAAGATGGCGCCTATGAACTCATTAGGTAACATTTTCGTAATCAAACAGTGATGTTGCACCTTTATGCCAAATTTGATTTCAATAGCCCCAGCGGTTTAGTCGGTGTATTCTATATAACAATGGGTTCGGCGGCCATTTTGGATCCAAGATGGCGACCGATTTTGCTCATTAACGAACTTAACCAAGCTATTAAGCCTAGAAACAACATATAAAAATTGGTTCAAATATCTTCAAAATGTTTTCCGCTAGCGTGTTAATATATATATATACTTTGATATCGTACCGATCTCAATAGGTGGATTTTTCTTCGAAATCTTCCTAAAAAAAGGAAATTCTAAAAAAGACTAATAACTTAAGGCTGATTTATATGTTACATGTAGTTGTAAATTGCTATCAAAGATAATTATGTTTCGACTTCAACCATATACGCCTCTATTATTGGAAGAAAGTCAGGATTGATTGGCATATAACAAACACATACATGTGTTATTGGTCAAATGGCGTGAATTGATTCGAACCTACCAGCTGAAGATTGTGCTTCCATTTATGATCTACTCTACAGATTTCTCTCATGCTTTTCCGTCCTTAAATATAGAGTACCTATTACAAGTGTTGACACGACTTAATTTACCAGTCAATTTAATTACACTATTGTCAAATACATTCCACGTCAGAACAATTCGACTATAAGTTAATAAACGTTTGCTGACGCAATCTAACATGGAACGAGGGGTGCACCAAGGTGACCCCCTTTCCTCATTTTTATTCAACTTAGGACTTAAGCCCTTATTGCATGTTTTAAAAAAAAGGCATTGCTGGAATACGTCTGAATAGAGTAGTAATACAATCTATAGGATATGTAGACGACGCCATCTGGTTAGTGAAAAGTGTCCAGGAAATACAACACATTTTAGAGGTGTTGAAACGTTTCGCGCACGTTGCTAATATTTCCATCAATCCCACTAAATCTAAAATTTTGATGGTGGACAATACTTTAAGTATGAGAGTAAGACCATTTGGTGATATTACAGAATCCCTAAAGTTTTTAGGAATCCGGTGGGCAAACACTATAAATAAAACGATTGCCCTACACTCTCAAGCTCTCATTCAAAAAATATCAAATAGTGTGCAACAGTATTAACTGTGTTTCGACACATTATTAACTCGTTCACGATTTATCAACGTGTTTATTGTGGGTCAGTGTACCCACATTCTGAAACTTTTCCCGCTCACTCAAAAAACATATGCTATGATTGATACAAAAATTGGATCATTTTTATGGCACAACTACAAAATCCGTATCCATAGACAAATCTGTCAACTACCGCTGTTTTGTGGTGGTCTGTACCTAAAAGATGTACGAATTCATGGAGAAGCGCTGTTACTCCATCGCACGATCCAGTTATGCTGTCAATACACCAATGAATTTGCCTCCCAAATCAATTCAGAAGCCTGTCACCGAACTGAACTGGCCCTTCCGTTGTATACTCTTCAATGGAAAAAAATGTTGCCATACCTTAATAAAGCGCTTATGGAAATGGCATGTGCTACTGTGGCAAGAATGCCAATTGATCAATGGCCTGTTATCGACAACTTCAGAAGTTGAATCCTTTACATAAACCGGCTATTCAACGCGCTAATTCTAATGAAAATTGAGAAGAGATATAGAATAATTTGGCAGAGGTGGCGGATAACGCACATTTATTTAACGTCGCCTGTCAGGTAATTCATAATACATGACCTCATAAGGAGATATTGTAAAACCGAGGTTCTAGTATTGACAATAAATGTATATTATGTGGTAAAGTTGAGACCTTATTTCATGTTATAATTGGCTGTAATAATATTTCTCCAATTTGGCATCAATATTGTAAAATTATGAATGGAATATTACGAGGTTACTTTGCAACATACGCGTTAGAGGATATTATTTGTTATCCTGCTTTTGAAGTTTTTCCCAAAGCAAAAAAGAGAATTCTCTTTTGGGTGATGTGTCAAACTCTTAATATTCTACTTACTAAGCCAAATATTATAGATATAGAATTTTATGTTAATATATTATTTACTTTAATTATCCAAATGCCCATGGAAAAGATTTGCTCAATATGAAAAAGCGTTGTATATTTAAAATGTATCAAGTATTCTATGGTATTACGGTTATGAATGGAATGTTTGCCGTTTGTTGATCATTATTGGTTAGTATTTGATAGTTGAATAATAATAAAAAAAAAGTGGCAAGAGCGTCTGACCAGTGTGCTTGTGGACCCTGGATCGAAACCCGACCACTTCAACTTTTTTTTTTTCATTTCAAAATTTAAAGGAATATTACCTTTTATTGCTTTCTACTTTAAACAATGTTCTGCTTGAAAGAAATACGTTGGAACAGTCATATATATGTATACACACATTTTGAAATTTTACAGAGAGTAAAACGTTCAACCGAAAACTGACTAAATGTAGGTTAATCCAAAGCGTGAATGCAGCTCAGCTGCCTCCATTTTTTGGATGAACGTTGTGTTTCCTATTTTTAGAGAGTAGTATTGTGTACGTTGATATAAAACATTATTTTAATACTGTATTTCTATCAAATTATCGTCACTAAATAAGATTAAAGGATATTGGTTAATATCCTCATTCCCTTGCAAAGAAAATTGCTGTCATAATGCGTGAAAATGGTTTGAAACAAGAAACCTTATTTTAACGGGCTTTTCCAAAATCTTAAGGCTTCAGACGGTCTTCTAAGTAATTATCTCCGTTCATTAGGAATGTAACGAGAATTCATATCAACTGGCCTTAATTATAGGTTGTTGTGAATACCCGCTATTCGTCTGTAGTAACTGAGGGGGAAATCAGATTAACTGACTCTAAAATTCAACTTCCTACACTGTTAAAAAGTTTGGGAATTCTTTGGTATATCTAATAAAGCCAGTAGTTGAATGGAATGTTCCAGAGTAACCCTAGCAAAATACCGAGAGATTTCTTTTACGTTGTTAAAAATTGTCAGTTTTTAGTTTCAGTGTGATATTCGCATACGCACAGAAAGAAAAACTGGTTTCTTATCGTAACAAAACATGTAATTCGGATCAAGTGTTTGCTATTGCGCTTTTGATCACGTATTTTAGCAGAAATAGGAAATATTCTCAGTGAATGGGCATTGCGATCCCTAATTGACAAATAGAAAAAGTGATTAAAATGTTTAGTAAGTTGTAAAAGTATTTTGTTTGTTTTCGGGGTTCGAGAAACGAATTTCTGACCCACTATACTGTTTGATCTAGTGCTTTCTTATCTCTGGCAATTTAGTCCAGAGAGCAAAACGCTGGACATCTAAGTATTCAAATCTTGCTTCAAGTTACTATTTTTTTTTCTGAAAACTCAGAGGTGGATGGTGTTTATTAGCGAAGTTACTGGAAATTTCCAGACGACTTTAGCTTTTTCCATGAATGTCTCTGAAAATGTTTAACAGCGTAGTTACAAAGCAAGTATTGTGGCACTCGTGAGTCTCCCCAGTTCAGTAAATGGTTTGGAGCTATACCTAGTATCCCTAGTTCATAAGCATAATGTTTCATTGCGGCCTTACATGCTCCTACTTCAGTAAGAGAAGGCCTAGTTCTTGTATATATTTTGCACACCTCAAGTGCGTTCATTAGTTTTGTGTAATTTATGTGTTTAAGGATGTGAACAAACGGGTTTTAAGAAGTTACAGCAATCTAGAAAAGAAGTCTAGAAAAGTTGGTGGGAGCGGGGCTAGAACAGGATTGTTTCCATGGTAGCCTCCCAGATAACATGCCAGCTTGCAATAGGTAGGCAGTCACTTGCGTTGAGCTTGTCGAACTTGATAGTTTTGAGCTTAATAAACAAGGGTGAAATAAACCTTTTTGAAACATAAGGGGTTTGGTTTTTATAATTCACCTAATTTAAGCCTGTTGGAACAAGACGTTATGCAAAGAAGCTTCTCAAACTTGAAATATGTATTTCAATTGTGTTTCGCTGCATTTCTGCTGTTGTGTTAGTGCCCTGAAGTATCATCACGTCGTATCAATGTCCTCTTCGCCAACTCCCATCCATTTACTACAGGCGTCTCTTCTGATCTGACGAACTAAGTATAAATAGCGCTTGGAAAGCGAGATAGTGCATGTACTTACGTGGTCTGGTTACTACAGCATCGGATTGGTGTACTAGTGATCGATTCCCATCCCAGACAACGTTTTTCTTTCTTTTCCTATCAAGACTATCTCAATCTTGATTCTAGTAAACTAGACTGCTTGATTCAACCTTGTTGAAAATGTTTGGGTTGATTTGCTAACTTTGCAGCAAGTTATCTCACTTGTTAAAGTAAGCTTGATTCTCTTTTGAGCCAAGTCGAAATTGTTATGTGGGGTATTATTATCCAGCTGAGCTACAAAGAATACACTAAATCCGTCATTCTTCTCATAGATAATCAAGAGGTTTGATGTGAAAGTCAACAATTTTGATTTTAAAAGTGCATAGTGAACAAAATGTGTAAGAGAAGATATGTAATCGTGAGAAAAGGAAGGCACAAAAAATATTTTAAAAAATAATCTACAATGACAGGAAAACATTGTAAACTCCCGTTTCCACACTTCTGTTCCCCTTTTTCTCTTTTTACACTTCTTGAGTAAAGATCTAAGATAATGCCAGAGATATTCACAAAAATTAACAACAGTCATCTTCTTTCTCTAGCTCCGTACAAAGTATTACTTAATATATATTTTTTTTAATTCGTTGTTTAACGATCTACAAGAGAAAGCACTTTCTTGTCTTTTAATTTCACTTTCTCCACAACTATTCTAGTTTTATTTCGCATGCTTTTTATCTTTATTATAGATTGTTCTTGAATTATTTTTAAAGCTGATATTACCTAATATACTTTCTCTCCCTTTCATTTACTTACGTTTGATGCATACTTTTCTTATTTCAAACATATTCATGCTAAATTTATTTACAGTCCCCTTCGTAGTATTCTTTAATATATGTTCATACATTCCTGAAATTGTCATTATTTGGTGTTTCACCGCTTCCAACGAGACCAAATTTCATTTCTAAACCAAATAATTTGATTTGTATTCGTTCTGTCATTTCTCTATCTTTGCGATTTTGTTCTTCAAGAAACATTGATCGTGCATTTTTAGTGGGCAACATACTTATTTTAACTTTTTATCAAAAATAGTTTCTTCCGCTAATTTCTCTTCAAATTTCGCTCTTCCTTTCCTGTGATAAGACGTATAGCAAAAGAAAATACTGTAGATTGTAACATTGAAAGAAAGTACTTTTCTGATTTTCTTTTAAATCTTGATTTGAATGCAACTTGTGTATATTCTAGAATAGCTAACTAACTAACTCTATGGCTTATGGAACTCGCAAGTTCATTGCCGCAGTAACAAACGTTCACCATTGGATTCTATCCTGGGCAGTATCAAGCCAGTTTTCATCACGAACACCTACTTCTCGAAGATCTCTTCTAATATTGTCCTCCCAACGACGTCTCGGTCTTCCCAGTGGCCTCTTACCATCTGGCCTTCCAACCAGGATAGAATATAATCTTCGTTTTTCCCCCATCCGAGCTACATGGCCTGCCCACCTTAGTCGTCTCGATGTCATTATTTTTACAACATCTGGTGAATCGTACAGTCCGTGGAGTTCTTCATTATGGAGTTTCCTCCACTCTCCAGTCATCTCGTTCCGTTTCGGCCCATAAATCTTTCTGAAAACCTTATTTTCAAATACACGTAATTTATGTTCATCTGCTAGGGTCGTACTCCAACTTTTGCAACCGTAAAGTATTACCGGCAGAGTAACCGTTCTGTATATTTTTAATTTCAATTTCCTTTATATTAATCGCGATGTTAAAAGTTTTTGGACTGAATAGAAACATGCGTTCCCCGATACTAAGCGACTTTTTATTTCTTCCGTGACCTCATTTTTGCTTGTTACGTATGCTCCCAAGTATTTAAATTTGTTTACTTTCTCTATGACCTCATCCCTTATTCTTATGTCTTTAATTCCTTCATTTCCTGTGCTTCGTCTTGTTATCATATATTTTGTTTTATCTATGTTTACCTGTAGACCTATCTCATCACACGCTTCTACTAAGACATCGGTGTTGCTTTGTAGTGCATCTATATCGTCCCCTATTAAATCTACATCATCCGCGTATACAAACAGTTGATTAAAACCATTCAATGATAGTCCCTTTTTGTCCCCTTTAATTTTTAAAGTCTCATATTCTAACGCAAAGTTAAACAATAGTGGTGACAAGGCATCGCCTTGTTTCAATCCGTTGCGAAACTTGAAACTATCTGACATATTATAACTTATCCGTACTCTGCTTATGGGGCCGCTGAGACATATCTTCACTAGTTGAACCAATTTTTTCGGAATTCCAAATCGTATCTGGATACTGTATAACTTTTCCCTTTTGATAGAATCATATAGTTTCTTAAAATCAATGAATAGCTGATGAATCGTCCCATTGTATTCCGATTTCACCTCCAAAATTTGTCTCAAAGCAAAAATCTGGTCCAACGTGGATCTATTTCTTCTAAATCCACATTGGTGATCTCCAATTGTTTCATCTACGTATACACTTAGGCGTGTTAACAGAATATTACTTAATACCTTGTAACAGGTTGGAAGTAACGAGATTGCGCGGTAAATATTGCAGTCCGACTTATCGCCTTTTTTCTAAATCGGAACAATTATTGATATTTTCCATTCCTTTGGGAGCTCGTCCTTTCTCCATATAGCACTTATCAATTTATGTAGTTCCTTGATTAGTGCCGTTCCTCCTGTTTTAATTAATTCGGCTGGAATATTATCTATTCCTGGTGATTTGAAATTTTTCAATTTCTTAACCGACAATTCGATCTCGATCTCGCTACGATCGGGAATCCACGGTTCTGCGGTATGGATTTCAAATTTCTCTGTTTGTTCCCCGTTGTGTACATTAAGAAGTTTGTCGAAATAACTTTTCCACACATCGACAATTTTAGTCGGATCCGCCTGAGGATCTCCACGTTCATTTCTAATCATTCCTAACCTCGGCTGGTAACCTTTTCTTAACGAGTTTACCCCTTTGTATAGATCTCGTATGTTATTTGTCTTCCCGTTTTCCTCAATCTCCTGAATCTTCTGCGTCAGATATTCTCGCTTTTTGTTTCTGAACCCGAGTGTGGCGTCTCGTTTCGCGTTACTGTAGTGGTTGGTATTTGCTTCTCTTTTATTACTTAGCCATCGTTGCATTGCTTGTTTTCGTTCTTCATGAAGTTTAATGCATTCTTCATCAAACCAAGGTTTGTTTTTCTGTTGTTTCTTCTCACCTACGCGTTCCTTCGCTGCGCTCTTAATTGTTTCACGAATTGCCTCCCACATCTTACTTACATCAATTTCATTATTAATATCATCATTATTATTACTCGAGTCGGCTAGGATTTCGAAGCTATTTGAGAGTTCGAGTTGGTAATCTGCTCTTATGCTCGGATTATTTAATAGTTTCACTTCGAATTTCAGTTGTTTTGACCCCTTGCTTTCTCTGTTCGCGATGTATAACTTTTCCCTTACTTTTGTGAACAGTAATTGATGGTCGGTGTCACCTTCCGCTGCTCTGTACGACCTAACGTCCATTATGTTGGTGTTTCTTCGTCTCTCTACTAATACGTGATCGATCTGGTTGAGAGTTTTGCCGTCCGGAGATACCTATGTGTTTTGTATATATCTTTGTGTTCAAAGTACGTGCTCTTTACCAGTAAGTTTTCCGAAATCGCGAAAGTTATCAGTCTTTCTCCATTGTTGTGGTCTTTTCGCGAAGACTGTATTTGCCTATAGTAGGTCTATATTTTTCTTCCCTCCCTACCTTTGCATTGAAATCACCCAACACAATTTTTGAATCATACTTCGGTAATCGGTCAAACAACCTTTCTAGCTCATCGTAGAATATATCTTTGTCGTTATCAGTAGCCACCTCGGTCGGAGCATAGACGTTTAATAAAACCGTGTTGCCCCATCGAGTACGTATCGTAACGTACGATAGTCTTTCGTTTACGAACTTTATATTCTGAACCGCCTGAAGGATACTATTCTTAATGAGGAACCCTGTTCCGAAATCGTGAGACTGTGTTTCCCCGTAGTAGAAAGTGTACTTGCCCTGTGGGATACTATCTTGACCCTCCCACCGAACTTCTTGTATCGCTAATATGTCTAGCTCGTACTTCTCGGTCTCGTGTACCGCCACCTGAAGGGATCCCGTTTGGTATAATGTTCGTACGTTCCACGTTCCTATTCTAAGGTCTTTCTTAATCCTGTTCATAGAGCCCCCTGAAGCAGTCCCAGCCCGGAGATCCGAATGAGGGACTAGTTTACCTCCGGAATATTTTACCCCAGGAGAATCCATGAACCATCTGTTCCTATTTCTTGACATATTTTAGCGGTGTAGAGTTGTCAGCTCTACGACCTCGCAGTAAAGGTAGACATTCAAGATGTTGCCCTCTGTCCATCTCTGAGCCTTGCCGATGTCATTCATCTTCAGCCTCAGGGTGGTAATGGTGATGCTGCTTCCCCTCACCATATTTCCTAAATGAAGCACCTAAACCGTTGTTGGTAAAATAAAAAGTAAGTTCTAAACAAGTTTGCCATGCTAAAAGTAAGTGACTGACAACCTTGTTTCAAGTTGGCATGCTATCTGCGATATATTATACGCATCTTAACAGTTCCGTATGTATCTGTCGCTCATTTTCTTGTCTCTCCTTCTAAACAGGATCTGTTTAGAAACTAATTCTCAAAGAAACTAAGTAAGCGCTTCAGAAAGACACGATAAACCATTTACACTTTTTATATAGATAACTTTTCATTTAGTTGCACTTCTCCATATACATCTACAATTTCTTTTTTAATAATTGGTTTACTAGTTTCTTTCCATTTTTCTTATTTAAAATCAAGATTTTAACTTAACTACTCTCTCCTTAGTTTTTTTTAATTGATTTCTTAACACTCTTCTGCAGGCCATATTTAAAAGCCTTCTCATCTTTTTTCATCGCTTCTTCATATTTTGTTTTTAGCAATACACTTCATAAAGAAATGTAGTCAACCTGTCTCATAAATCGTTGTTCATATCTTTTTTCATGAGTACGGCTTGCGTCACTACTTTTATTTCTTTTCCAGTCTTCATGTCCTTATTTACTAATCGTTCCCCCACCCCCATATTTTTTGATAAATAATAAGACTTGTTCTACTTTCTCTCTTCCAATTTCTCTCTTCCGATGTTTTGTGCATTTTTTTTTTGCTTCAATACACACACATATCGATTTATCTATTATCATCCTCATGCTCGTTCTTTATAGGTTTTACCTTATGTCTTCCAGCATCTTAGTAATTTATCGCAATCTATTCTAGTCCTTGTAAGAATAACTAATTCGTCTGAAAATCCTGCTCTATAATTGAATTAATTTATGGCCTTTAGATATCTCTGATATGGGCCTAAATCCTCTTTTTTGATATACGTAATCATATTTTCAAATCATGAGGTAAGATATCTTGAACTGAAAGTATGGTAAGAGAAACAAAAGTTCAATTGTCATATTAACAACTTATATCCTTAATGCAAACAAGCCTGCAGAACGCTAATGTTGAGCAGGTTGCAGAACAATGCAAGGATATCACTAGAATTTCAGCTTTTAGTTAGGAGACAAATGCAAGTGTGTCATAAGCCCGACACGTCTGAGGAACGAGGTGCTGCGAATACTCTCCCGGGGACAAGGAAGGGGCATTTGTCAAGATATCATATCAACATTCGCTTGGTGAAACTGGACAGGAAATCCAGCAAAACCTCTAGTCAATACGTTCGGCAGCAGGACTAAAGCCTGCGTGCGTTTCCAGTAACGAATCATAGTCTTTGATCCTTACGACAGGGTGATGAGAAACTAATTGGGCAATTCTTATGAAGAGTATACCAAAAATACTTTACCAAGTACAAACAAGCTACAAGTTTGTATCAGAGCTGAAATGAGTCACCGGGTTAATCGGGTCATTCGCGTCAAGTTCTGGACCGGGTCACCGAGTCTGTGCTTGGAGCTCGACCTCACCCGGTGACCTGATTTTAGCCCGATAGCCCGGAAGGCAGGGGAGAGTTGGTAGTTTTCCTTAATATATTGGGTACGAACAGTTTTCCTTTCAGGGTCTGACCGAGACAGGGGTTTTATCCGCAGGAGCACGAAAAATTCGACCCCTGAAAGTTCCTAAAAATACTAATAGCACATGGAAATAGTCAAATATCCCCGGAAAGAACAAACATATCTCCAGTTGTGTACAAATATCGAAAAGCCGTATGGTCTGAGACTATAGTCAGTATTCGATTATTGAGTTGTTGGATCACAGTCAGTTTGGTCATTTGGGTTAAGAACGGGTCACTGGGTAAGTCAGGTCACTCCTGTCAATACTGGATCAATCGAGTCTTTCGGGTCAGGTTTCGGACCGAGTAAATCGAGTCACCAAAACTGACTCAGTTTCAATATGAAAAAAAAATAGTGATGTAGTACAATTAAAAAGTACGTTACAAGTGTCGAACTGACATTTTGTTTAGTGGCTAGTCCAGGTAAATTAAATTAAATTATAAATGTTATTTCTGAAATATGGAAACAACAAGAAGAAAAGTTTTCTCCATGGTTATTGGATAAATGGTCTAGCTCTTGGAGACTGGGAAGTGCGCCATTGGGGAGCTCTTCGGACCTCTGGTTCCGCCAACACTCTGGGGGAGTGGGTGTCCCAAGTATCCATCAGTCGGGAGTGCAAGTGATTTCCTCGCCAAGTCATTGGACTTCGCCTCGATTTCCAGCTTGCTGACATGGGTGATGATGGTAGTACCCGGCAGCCCCGTTGGCTCCTCAGAACGAAGACGGAGAAGTGTGGGCATTCACGGCTTTAATTCACTATGGCTCCACCACATCCTAAAAATAAATCGCCTTCGCCAAAAGAAAAGCAGAGAATGAAGAGACAGAATGAAGAGAAAGTCACTGATGTAAGTAAGAAGGCGCATACAGCTAATGAATGTACCAGTGACAAGGAAGAGAAACTAGAAGTAGAGGAACAGACAAGTATCGTACCAACTATCACACGATATTTTGTAATTAAAGTTAAAAACGAAACAGACAATCCAGGTGGTTTGAAGAAGATATTCCCTTTCCTAATTCAAAGACAACTTAGTTATGTTGCAGGCGAGCTACACAGTGTTAAAAAGCTTCGGAATAGCACCTTATTAGTGGAGACATCTACTGACAAACAGACAAATAATCTCCTGAAGATGACATCAATTGGAACTCTTGAAGTTGTAGTTGAGCCACACCGCCAACTGAATTTTACACAGGGCGTAATAACTTGTTGGGATCTTCAAGATGTTCCTGAAGAGGAGATTAAAAGAGAACTCACCAGTCAAGGCGTAGTCATTGTTAAACGCATCAATAGCAGAAAGACTGGCCAACTCCAATTCACAGGATCATTTATTTTGACATTTGCCATGCCTCAGGTTCCTAAGGATGTGAAGGCAGCTTTCTATCGCTTGCCTGTCCGTCCTTATATACCAAGTCCGCTCCGCTGTTTTAAATGTCAACATTATGGACACACCAGCACGTCATGTAACGTGACCTCTGCTGTATGTGCAATTTGCGGAACCAGTAACCATGGTGAGGATCCTTGTATGTCACTGAAACCTCAATGTGTTAATTGCAAGGTTGAGCACACGGCCTGGTCGCGTGACTGTCCTATTTTTCAGGAGGAAAAACGAATTCGAGAGCTGAAAGTAGTAGAGAAGATATCTGCTGGTGATGTTAAACGTCAATTAAGAGAATCTCAGCGCACCCTTCCCTCTGGTGCGTTTTCTCATGTTGTAGCCAGAATAGCAGTTAAAACTGTCTCGGTTGGTACCCAAACAGTTAATGTATCAACACAAACAGAGTCTGATGTGCATGTAGACCCTCCGAAGCCTCCGAAAGGATCAGAGACTTCTCGCAATATGCCAACACAGAGTCAGGGACAAAAACCACCTGTGGAGAGTTCTAAAATTCCACGGGTTAAGACTACTTTTAGTCCCTCCAAATTAGCTAGAACTTCACCTCTCGCTACAAGCATTAAGACCCTCACGAACGTTTTGGCTGCTCAATTAGCTCAGGAAGAGTTTGCACATACTATCGATGAACCAAGTTCCTCTTTGGCTTCAGACCTGATTGAGGACAAGCTGATGGATATGGATTTTAATCTCGTGGGTAGGAAAGGGAAACCGAGATATAAACCTAGATTTAAAAGGTAGCATTTTTACTAGTTTTGCAGAGAATTTTATGATTTGCGTTTATATTATATCATTCTGCCCCTTAGCTGTTAAGTTTTATAGTGCAGTTTTGTTTTCTCTTGTGAAGGCCCATTTACAGCCTTCCTCGTTCTAATTTATTATACGAAAGACTTTATACACCTTTCGCATGTATTAATCATTATGCTGGCCATTTACACCAGTAGGCAGTTTGTGAAGACGTTTTACACCTTCATGTTTTATATGGTTTTATTACTTTAATTATAAACAGCTAAGTTTTACATGACCAAGATAAGGGGCTTCCCCGTATCGGGATGGGCGTAAGCCATAGTGCTGTTACCGCCCATAAATTCATTTTATCTTATCTTAATGGATAAAGATATCACCACATAAATATGATTAGCGATTTACAAATGCAGAAGGAAACTTAACAAAGATTTCTTATTTCCAAACAAAAAAGTGCAATTAATGAAATAAAAAACATAGTAGAAAGGGTGCGTTCTGGAAAAAGACACCAGATATCATTTTTGTTTTTATTTGACAAACTTTTTCATTCTGTTAGTTCTGCTGAAAAACTAACATGTGTGATAAACGCTACACGGTGCTTTCTGAACTGCACAGATTATTCAAGAAAAATCCTATTCAAGTTCCCAATACAAGTTGAAATTTACGGAGAATTGTGAATCAAATAAGAATATTTTCAGCATGGCAGAGAATATTATAAGAATATTGTAAGTTAGAATTACCATAATATCCACAAAATATACCGAAAGAATCAACCATCCTGCATATCTTCGTAGAATGCATTTATCCAGGTCATCCAGATATTCGTTGAGTGTCCTACACTTAAGTGAATGAGTGATATCCTAGGAACAGTCCAATATCCTCTGTAAATGTTCATACGATATCCCTGGAATATACCAGTGAGAAATGTGTGGGTTTTGAAAGGATTACAACCTGTATGACAAGGTTTTTCTTGTGTAAAGAATTGTAGATAGGAGTCAAGAAGTGGTTCGTTTTCCACATAACTGACCTTGAATTTCGCGATGTCTAGTACTTAGGTGTGACTAGGTTGGTGTTTATAAACATATATCAAAATTAGGAGCGAAGCTCGTTCGGTACTTAGCCTGTCATCTAGTGACCCATACTGGTTTAATTGTACTGTGAGGTGGTTCATAGAGATGAGTTTCTTGTGGTTTTTGGTGCTGGTTCCTCCGTGTGTTACTCGATTTTCAATTAAATTAATTGGTTAAAAACCTGTTTAATGATGGTCATTATCGCTGTGAAAAATTTGGTCAAGATTGAATGAACCGCTATTGAGAAGAGCTACAAACAAAATTCAAATTGACGCCTTAAGGAAACTCAACTTCCCGTGGTTCCAACCAGAAAATGTAAACATCTAAAAATACCTATACAGTGGAACCTCAATAACTCGCCTCTGAAGGGAAAAGATACTATTGAAGTTATCAAATATTTCGACTTATTGAGAGGAATAATACGAAACCTCGAGATATAGAGGGTCGAAACTGACTGACGCTTCATTTCTATACTTAGGGTTTTGCATTTTCGCTTCACCATCATATGAAACACTGTGTGATGATCACTACGTAACAGATGCTCACTGGGGCAGCACTGGCAGTGTGGTGAACATATGACGCCTCATCTCGTTCAGGTCAGATAGTTCAACTCCATAATCTTCGACTTATAGAGGTACTTAGACCATAACTTCGACTTGTAGAGGTTCTGTAGCAGAAGTTTTCGAGTTACAGAGGTTGAACGCCACATCCAGAAAAAGTCGAATTATTGAGATTTTTATTTTACAATATTCGACTTATAGAGATAAATAAACACAGGATGAAATAGGAAAGATAAAGGGAAATGAATAAAATTGGAGATATCAAGGAATTCCAGGTATCGAGGTTCTACTGTATTTCGTAATAGAATTTTAATATTAAGGACAAAAGGGACAGCATGTAGATAATGTGAGTTGGTAACTAGCATACAATGTAAAGAAATATTACTACGTTACATTTTTTAACACATCATTCTTGAAATTCTTTTATTTTTGTGCTGAAGGAATTCGGGAAGTTTATCGTCTATTTCTGAAGACAATGTTTGAAAACTACTTACAAATTTGGGTTTTCGGGATTATTTTTTATACACTTCTTGTGCATTCGTTTTTCATAATATATCCTAAAAGAAGTGACTCAATCAATTTTACATCAAATTTCAATAAATAACGAGAAACGTGAGCTATTACTACCTGTGTTCTTTGTAGCCCAGTTGGTTACAAGAATATAGTGTCAACGAGATAACCCGACTTTTATCCCCGCTTCTGCATTTTTTTAAAACTTCTTTCCAATCTCACCAAACCCACTTATTAATACACTCAGAAAAGTGTACAAAAAAGTACAAAAAGTTATTTGAATTGAAAAAAAAAAAATATTCAGCATGAGAAGTCTGAGGTGCAGAAAGAATGCTTTCAGCCACAATTTTTTACTCATTAGTTTCTAATTGTACTTACTACCAAAGACATATTTGTTTCTTACTTTCATGATACATTTCTGCCTCGAATCTATGTGTAACCTTTATTTAGAATTAAACAAGCAACACTCTACAAACAAGTAACTCCATGAATCAAGCCAGGTGTGTTGCTGCAAACCAATTAAGTTTAATTCTCCTCCCCCACAACCTCCTCCAAAACAGCTATGCTGAGCTTTACTCAATGACTTTCGTTTCGTTATTCCAGTGGCTGCATTATTTATCACTGCGTGAAACTAGTAAACCATATTGTCAAACGCCTTCAAACAACAAGGTACGAAACATAGAACGTGAATTTCAAATCTAGTTAACACATACTGTGATGAAATGAAAATAAAATAAAAATTAAAGAATGGAGAAAAGGAAAATTGAAAACAGAAACAAAACAATAACTCAGCAGCACGAGTCTTTTGTGATCGAGAGCAACTACCTTTCGCTGATAATTAATTAGTGGGAGGCCTTAGGGTAAATTTTTGCTTGTTTCTTTCAAAGGTTCAAGGGCAAACATTTCCCCACCTTCCCCTTTTATTCCATATTCCTCAGTTTCTTCTTAGAACTACCAACATCATCTTAATTGTTTCAGCTTCTCCAATACATCTCACGTTTCTTCTTCCAACTTCGGGATGCATGGCGAATTATGAAGCATAATTCACTCCCTCCCTCACTCACTCTCACTCTCTCTCTCTCTCTCTCTCTCTCTCTCTCTCCACACTGTTGCCTTTGAACATTGTGTCTATCAAGGGTGATCAGCTATGTTACTCCCGCAGAACACGAAAAGTACGTCACCGAAAATAATACTCCAGTATAAATAGGGAAAAAAACACGAACAATAGTAATAACATATCGAAATATTCTCATATTCCGGAAAGAAAAAGCGTACCCCCGGAGGTGTGCAAATATCCCCTCGGAAAGGCTATTCTGAAAGAATTTTGTGTTCGAAATATTAAATAGGATACAAGCACTAAATTCTTTAAAAATTGAAAAATGAAGTTCCTGTAACCAATATGCATAATGGTAGAAAATCGTAAAATGTCACCGCACCGATTGGGTCGAAATTAGAAAATCGGACCACAAAGTTAGTTTGATCATTTGAGCAAAATCCAGGTTAATCGGATCAATGTTCGGACCAGGTCCCCAAGTTACCTATGTCTGGGTCATGTCGGGTCACCGAAAGCGGCCCGATTTCAGCTCTGATTTTATTACCACACCGAATTGAAACAAAGTCCCATGTCATTTACACGGGCCATAGGTTACGTCCTTGAAAGCCCCTCTGGAAACAAACTGCCACTCCTGATGCACTGATCGAATAGGAAGAACCATGTACATTGTCCTGTAAATGTACACTTTGCAGCAACAAGCTATAGGCTGTATCATATGAACTGCAAATTATTGGTGTAGAACTCGTTTAACTTTTCCGGAGCATTGCTATAAATTTTATTTACACTGTAAGGAATAAAAGTAAATTCGGAGCCCATTGGTTTCTGGACTTTAGTGACACTGTCTTAAAATTCGAGGGACATATTAGTTTGACAATTTCGGACAGCTCCCGTGAACGGATTTCGAGTATGTTATATGAGAAGGGATACTAGTTTGCTACTGGATTTGCTTTGTTCCAATTTGTTCTGATTATCATTCGATATTTCCCTATTTCTACTGGATATTATTTTGAATATCGTTCGAAGTGTTTCTGCGTTGATATAACAGCGATGTTGCCAGTTCCGATAGTATCATTTCCGAAAAATCAAATTTCGTGCCAAATTGTACTAATCTAAATGTGTTGCTTCGACACCGTGCCAGTTCCGATGCTTATCTTAAATAACCAGTTTTAAGTCATGTATATGAGTTAAATTCCTAATAACGCGATCCTGAAGCTGAGAGATGTGGGAATTATGAAGTCGCGGTAAAAAGCACACTGGCGAAAGGACCACGAATAAAGGATGACTGGCAAGAAGCTCAGCTGATAAGGCCCTATCAGACAAAAAATATTTTTTTGGAATGTTAGGTATATATGCTTATTGTGCCTACTTATTCCCACGATTTCATTTACCAGAGCAAGAGATACCTTGGTGTTCCTTAGTCACTGAAAAATATTTGTACATATACACATCTTATTGCAATATTAAAC
Source organism: Lepisma saccharinum (assembly GCA_022664845.1). NCBI lineage: Eukaryota > Metazoa > Arthropoda > Insecta > Zygentoma > Lepismatidae > Lepisma > Lepisma saccharinum. The sequence goes on along the minus strand of JAGDQP010006268.1, from coordinate 2,720 downwards.
AGGTTGTGGATATTTTTTGCAATAACTGTATAAGCTACTATAAAAATACAATTTGAATGTTCTACTGTAGCTCGAAAGCGGAAAAATTGATCATATTCTCTTTTCATAAAATTTGTTTAGAATTAAGCAATATTTCCAGAGAAGCTCTATTTCAATTTCGCTGTTCAACTTATGAAAAACTTTTGTTTAGTTGGTACCGTCTTTCAGTTCATGTCTTTAATTACTGTTACCGTGTTTTCCTCGTAATTGTTACACCTTTGTTCCTATCGTCTTCACGTATTTCGTGATACCCCTTTGGCACAATACAATCATGTCCTGACGCCTTTTCGACAGTCGCTCTTGTAATTCTTTTTGATTCCTATTCCATTTGTCGCACCTTCCACTCTTTTTGAAACAAAAACTTCGGCAAAATACATACTCGTTTGTCTCTCTAGAATATTCTGTATTTATTAACTTAAGCTTAGTTTACACAAACTTCAATGAATAATTTTATAGGCAATATTTTTATTTTCTTCTTGAACAACGATTTGTTTGGTTCGTAGAGAACCGTTCATTTTTCACGTTTATGAGGGTCCACTCTTCAATGATCTTTCATAAAAGCACCAGGTTAGGTCATTTTTTCGTTTACTTGTAGAAAGTGTGAAACCAACTTCCAAGTTTTTGTTGGATTTACAATAGTTAGTGGTGTATTGGTAGTCCTGCTATCTAGTTTCATTATACTGATCAAGTGAAAACAGAAATATAATCAAAACGTAAAATTTCTGTCAGTGAGTTAGTGCTTCTTTGATTTCAAGCGAATGTTTTCGTGCCATCTTATTAATTCAGAGTAGACCTAAAAAGCCGATGGCAAGTTTTTCAAAGATCGGAAATTGCAATAATTTAACAGGGATTCTACCGGGATTTTTCAGTTTGGGGTGGGGTGTAAAGCCACAACTGGGAGAGTTTTGCATGTTTTTTATTTATTTTAACTGTAATAACGTTATCGAGAATTGAGGGGGGGGGGGGTCTGACACCACCCATACGGCAGAATGCTTATAACCTAGGAACACCAAGACAACTCACGAGGTAGAAAGCACAATATATGGAATGTTCATTTTGATTCTCTATCCGCTACTTGTCTTGAAGATAAAGCCAGGCTACTAGCAGCGTATTCACCTGAGTCCGGTGCTTGGCTCCAAGCTTGGTCTACATCTTTCGAATGTAAGCTTCCGGGTTGCTGTTGCATTACGTTTAGGAGCAGACGTCTGTGTACCTCACCGTTGTCCAGTCTGTGGAGCATCCGTGGATCAACGGGGCCTTCGCGGTCTCTTATGTCAGGAGTGCTGGTAGACACATGCGTCATTCTAGTGTCAATGATGTCATCCTCAGAACTCTAGTTTCTGCTAATGTACCATCGGTACGAGAACCTTCTGGCTGTAGCCGCTCCGACGGTAAGAGACCTAATGGAATGACACTAGTTCCATGGAAAAGAGGAAGACCTCTATAATGGGATTTCACCTGCGTCGATACTTTCGCCATTTCAAATGTTACTCATTCTTCTTTGAAAGCGGATTGTGCAGCTACTCGTAGAGAGGCCGATAAAAACCGGATATATTCTAATCTACTTACTAAGTTTAATTTGTTGCGATCGAATTGTATCAAGTGGTACTTGGGGCACGTCAGGCCTTAATTTTATTAAAACGGTTGGTCGGTATTTTTTGCCATTAATACCATTAGTACGGAGAAACCTCTTTTTCGGATTAGATTACTACAATTTAGTAGAAACTGCAATAAGCACTAACATTATTTAACAATAATAACATAAAATGCTTGTTCAATCATGAAAATAAATGAAAATCAGATTGACCCTACTTGAAATAAATTGGGAGTGTTTGTCATTGGTATCTGCAAACTTTCACATGGAAAAGTGTTCCTATGATGGCCACGCTGACCATCAGACTATTTGCTGTGACCATAATAGGGATACGAGAATCACCCTCTCACTTGACGTCCCAGGCTGTACACACGTCACTGCAAGAACAACCACGCTGGGCAGTGGGCAGCCATTGAACCTCTGGTAACAGAGATGATGGCGCAAATGGGATAATACTGTTGAATACAAAGTACGCCTACAATCACGCAATGTTTTCATGTCTCATTTTATAACGTACCCTATAAATGTGTATATTCATACTTTATAACACAATTACATTAATACTACTTACCATAATTTCCAGCGAATTGGACAGCCTTATTAGCTTGTCATCACGTACTTCGACACAGCATTACTACTGCATCTGTTGTGTGTGTACGGAAATATTAAGGAGTGACCATCATCGGTCACCTTACTCTATATTACACCGGTTACTTCGAGACGAAAAAAAAAAACACTACGCGCACGTTCGCGAATTTTACACTAATGGCAAAATACTTATTGCCATGAATATGAATATTTAAAGTTCAAGAATAAAAAAATATTGTTTTCCTTTGTTGTCTGGCTTTGTTACTGTTTCACAAGAATGTCGTTACGATATCGTTAATTTTAAACGCATTAAAAAGTTTTAATATAACATCTGAATTTACGAATAAGTTCAAATGGCTACCTAATGACTATTAGTTACTATTTGACTATTTGGAGTACACCAATTGATTACTTTATTCAAGTATGCTTTAAAAACAATTATGCCTGAATGCTATTGCCTAAAGCCCTATTGTAACTGAAATAAACAGAAGAATATCAA
>JAGDQP010006267.1:19557-73414 GCA_022664845.1 Lepisma saccharinum | reverse complement strand
TGACATCACCCCGTATATATTCCTAATTAATGTCGACTAATGCTACTTAGAACTACAAAAATTAGACTGCAGGATGAGTTTTCCGAGGAGATTGTGATAAAGAAAGGAATCCCTCAGGGTGCCGCACTCAGCCCAATTTTGTATTCCGTGTATGTGAATGATACTCCATACTCCCCAAATGACCTGACTCAGCTCGGACTATTCGCGGACGACACAGCTTATTGGACAACGGCGAGATCTTCAAATACTATAATCTCCAAACTTAAAGTTATTGCTAACAAATTCATAAAATGGTGTAGGACGTGGAAATTGTTGCTTAATGAGGGAAAGACTCAGTTCATTTTATTTTATCCATCAGGTAAAGGGTTACGGGTTGATAACAGAAAATTCATCAAAATAGGGAAATCCAAAATTAAACCATCCTGAGATGCAAAATATTTGGGGGTTACACTGGACAGTAGGCTTCATTTTGGAAATCACATTTAGGACAGAAGAAGAAAGGCATTACAGGTATTTGCGGCTTTAAAGAACTTATTATTGGCAGACTTACCTCAGAAAATTAAAAATAGAATTTACTTATCTATTTTAAGACCTACAATCCTATATGGCCACGAACTGTACCATTCAAAAATAAACATTGACTATATAGAGAGGTACGAGAGATATTGGCTCCGGGTATCTCAGAGAAGATGGAAGGAAGACAGACATACACTGTATGGCGGCATTCATTTTCCCCCGATCTCTCAATACATAAAAGATAACGAAAAAAGGTATATAGAATCAAATGTCAACAAGAAATTCGCAAACATTAACTTACCTAAGCAATTAAACATAGCAATTAAAAGACATAACATCTCTTATCAAGAACTATTGCAAATGATAAATTAAAAACACAGGGTAAAACAATAACGACAAAATACATCTTAAGAACATAACTACTTACCAGGGATGTGACGAGGCTGCGAAAATGAGAATAATGATAATTTCAGGGACACGGCATATTTCATAAACAAAAGTCGGTGTGGAACCTGGCATATTCTCGAGTGAATATGGACTTTACCCAACCTATTCCTTTTTCCTACTTCTTTAAAATTTAAAATATTATTACTTACCAGCATAATAATTTTATCAAAATTAAATAAATCCTCTTCAACAGATTTAGCGGTTAGAGAAATTCCATATTATTCGGTTTTTACACTTATATTTAGATAGAGTTTATTTTTGAGAAATAATATAGTTTAGTGTCATCTAACTGGAAAGGAAACCGATTCAAATTCCCAAATATATTTAAATAAATATCCTAATAATATTAAACAGTTATTTCTAAGGACTAAAGTGGCCTGAATTGGCCAGACGTCCAGTTAAAGGTGGCCCTGCGGGCCAGATATTACTTTGTAGGCCACCTTCTCGCATTAGAAATGATAAGGGACCATTACCATTGATTAGGATTTTTACCAAAGATCCAAATCTTGTGAGTCATATCATTACTAATGGAATTAGTATAGCATGCTTCAAATACAGAGTAGAGGAATCAAGAACAAAGGAAAGACCCTTTCCTTGCAGAATATGTTTGTTATATCACCAAGATAAGCCATACTCCAAAATACCATCGTGCTATAAATGCCGGGAAAGACATCAAAGTTACACGTGTAACAAAACACCTGACAAGAATTACTGCGGAACATGTAAGATACATGGCCACAGGACAGCGGCATCGGTTTGCCCTAAAAGACCTAAGCAGGGTCAAACCTCTGCCCCCACTAAAATATATAGAGCTCCACCGGACATAAATAGTACACTAGATGTTCCAGATCTGACTCAAAAGAACCAAACAGGTAATGACATTAGTGAGAATAATGATAACACACAGCTGTTAACAAATGTAAGAGATAGTCAGGATATTGAACACAAAATAAGCGCATTAATTGAAGAACACACGTGTAGGATAACAAATTGGGTATTGTCAATTTTGAGTTTATCTTTACCACAAGAGGTTGTATCAAGATTAAATACAATTATAAAGGCTCCTTCAGAGGAATTTCTTAGAAGACATTTAAATATCATTCAATCCATTGATGGTTATATACACATAGGAAATGAAACCTTTGACAATAAAAAAAAAAAAAAATTGAATGATATTTAAAAGTCATTACACATACACAAAAAACAGGGATTAACCGATTATGGCCAATAAACAACTACATAAAACAAACACAGTTTTGCAAAACAATTTGAAAATAATGTTTGTTAATATTAATGGTATAAGGGAAAAGATTTATGAAACGGTCCAATTGACTACTGACAAACAAATAGATATAATGGTCTTAAATGAAACTAAATTAACCAGAAATATTAAACTGAATGCGGCAGGTTACAAAATATTTAGAAATGATAGGAAAATAGCCACTGGGGGAACCGCCATACTTATAAGCAATAAATTTAGTGCTAACGAAATAGAGATTCCGGAGCATTTGAAAGATGAATTAACCCCAATACCTATTCCATAACCAAAAGATTCGATTATTCTGGCCACTCTATATTCAAGTCCGAGAACAGATATCAACACAAGCATACCAGTATTTAAGTATTTACCAAAATTCCATAAACTAATTATAGCGGCGGACATTAATAGCCAACACCAGCTGTTGGGGAATCCAATTACAAATGATAATGGGATTCAATTATTTCAGTACTTACTCCAATCTGCGTTGATAAATGTTAATGTGGCACCGACTCGTTTTGTGAATAATATGGAGACAGCACCAGATAAGATATTGATTTCACCGACTCTATCTAATAAACTCATACAAAAAGATGTAAAACTTAACTTGCCTTCAGATCATGGTGAGACCTATTTAAATTTTAACCTTAATATATACAGGAGTTTAACAGTTTCGAGATATCCAAATTATAATAAAACTGATTGGGAAGCCTACAGAAATCATTTAGAAAATAATTTAAAAAATATACGAGCAACAATAAACTCAGCTGAAGATATTGATAGAGTGAATCAAACAATAACTAAAGCTCTTCAAGAGGCCCTTGAGAAGTATATCCAATATGACAAGATAATCCCACATACTGAAAGACTCCCGGCTAACATCATTGACATTATCGAATACAAAATACATATAAACAGATTATACCATAAACAGCCTACAGAATTTCTTAAAAAGCAAATCAATCAGTTACATAAAGAAATAAATAAAAAAAATTGCCATATTCAGAGAACATAAAATAAATGATTTCATCTCCAAATTGACAGAAAATTATTATAAAAACACAAAGAATTTCTGGAAATCTATAACAACTTTTAGGGGAAGAAAGTGTGGACACACCTTACCAAATAACTGAGATAATTTAGCAATTTCGTCCAATAAAGATTTTCTCAATCTGTTCTATTCTAAATTCAAGGAGAGAATAGGTGAGGATACAACCAGAAATACGGAAAGAATACAGAAAGAACTGATGAAAACTGCATCAAAAATTTGAAAATTAACAAATCAGTTTCAGGACATTACAGATCAGGATAAACTTGACAATCCGTCTGAGGCCACTAAGGCACTTTTAGCCGACATCACAGAAGATGAAATATATAGAATTCTAAAGAAAAAGAGAAATACAGCACCCGGTCCGGATGGTATACCATATATTGCACTACAAAGGAGCGCACCTATATTAGTCAAAATTTTAACCAATCTCTTCAATGCATCTTTGAAATTTGGACTTGTACCACAAAACTGGAAAACAGCATTTACTATATTCATCCCCAAGCCTAATAAAAGCCGGTTTTCATCCTCAAATTACAGACCTATAACCCTTACAAACACAATAGCCAAGATATGCGAGACAGTAATAGCAAAAAGACTTAATGAATATCTGGAATCAACCAATCTTCTGACAAAGCATCAGGCAGGATTTCGAAACAAAGTATCAACCATAGACCAGTTAATGAGGATTATCACAGACATTCAGATAGCCTTAAACAAGGGATGGAAGGCGGGAGCACTGTTTATGGACCTCACGGCGGTTTTCGATACGGTTTGGCATGAGGGATTAATATACAAACTTTATTCAATGAATCTTCCCACTACAATAATCAGATGGATTATCCAATTTCTAACTAAAAGAACCACAAAAGTTAGATCACAAGAAGAATTTCCAGATGAATTAGAAATCAGGAAAGGAGTCCCTGAGGGTGCAGCTCGTAGCCCAATTTTGTATTCAGTATATGTAAATGATACTCCATCATCCCCACATGACCTGACTCAACTAGGATTGTTTGCGGATGACACTGCTTATTGGACCACGGCTGTATCTTCAAATTCAATAATATCCAAACTGAGAGAGATAACTAACAAATTCATAAGATGGTGTAAGACATGGAAATTACTACTAAATGAAGGAAAGACACAGTTCACAATATTTTATCCGACAGGACAAGGGACAAGGGTAGATAAACGCAAATTCATTACAATAGGAAAAACAAAAATTAAACCATCTTCTAATGCTAAATATTTGGGGGTTACACTGGACCAGAGGTTACATTTCGGAACTCACATAAAAGATAGAAGAAAAAAGGCATTGCAAGTATTTTCGGCATTAAAGACCATACTACTGTCTAATATTTCACACAAAATAAAGACCAGAATTTACCTCTCGATACTATGGCCAACTATCCAATATAGACATGAATTATATCACTCGAAAACAAACATAGAGTATATAGAGAGGTATGAGAGATATTGGCTCAGAGTTTCACAGAGAAAATGGAAGGAGGACAGACGGACGCTTTATAGCGGCATTCACTTTGCTCCGATAGCACAGTACATCAAAGACAATCAAAAAAGATATACAGAATCTAACACAAATAAGAAATTTGCAAACATTAACCTACCAAGACAGCTCAATATAAAAATAAAACGACATAACATTTCGTACCAAGAACTATTACAAATGATAAATTAATAACAGAGGGTAAAATAAAACATCAAAAACTACATCTTGTAAATATAATTACGTAACAGGAATGCGATGAGGCTGAGAAATAGTGAGAATTAGAAAAACATAGATAAGGCGCATTTCATTGACATAATTCGGTGTGGAACTTGTCGGTTTCTCGAACAAATGTGGACTTTACTCATCCTATTCCTTTACCTAAAAAACCCAAAACAGTTATTATTATTATTATTATTATTATTATAACTATTTTTAACAAAAATAAGTAATTCTTTTCAACAGGTTTAATAGAAAAATTTCATATTGCGCGACCTTTCTATTGAGATATTTATTTGGCTATTGTTAGTTAGTTATAAAATAGATTAATTTAATAAACAGCCGGCTGCCTGGAGCAGAGACCGATTCAAAATCACAAACTAATTATTAATAACTTTCACAAAATAAATAAACATTAATCTCTAAGGACTAAAGTGGCCTAAGTTGGCCAGACATCCATTGAAAGTGGCCCTGCGGGCCAAAGATTATTTGTAGGCCACCTTCTAGACTTCTAACATATTACCACGGATGCGACAAGAACATTCCAAGATAAATAACAAAGGCACCACAAGACAAAACAAATTGAAATCCAAAAATCCCTTTTCCCATCAGATCCCTAATGACGGATGACTGTGCGACGCTGTCATCTCAACAAAATTTATTCACTTCCTCATTTACGACAGATAAGCAAATAACAAAAGGTATAGTAGGAGATCAATCTTAAATTCTCAAAAATAGATATTAAACAAAAATTCTGTGCATTTCAGTACAATATACACTTTTTTTACATTAACGAAAATTGCAGGATCTGATTCCTTTTTTCTCCAACTTACGAATGCTTCCAACTAATTAAAAAAATATTTTCTAGGGACGAAAGTAGCCATAGGGCTGGAAGTCCAGTCTTGAGGCCCTGGCATTTACAATATTGCTGCCGACTCACCACTGTTCATCCTCGTCAGACCTATCGCGCTCATCTCATCATCATCAGCAGCAATGATCGTCTTGGTAATACCTTTAGTTCCTACCAGGGGCTATTATTTCTATCTTTTCGTTTAAGAGAGCATTATTTTTACAAAGTACACAGAATTCGTCGAAACTCTATTTTTTCCAATCTATCATTTTAGCCAACGTAATGCCATTATATTTCTAATTACGATTGTTCTTGACTTTTCAGGAGAATACAGAGAAACGAGACGCTCTGTTTTCTTAAATGATGAATAAGGTTAGGGATTTGAAATCTGGACCCATCAAAGGGGAAGGAAAAGCTCTACGCTTTCCGCCAGTGCATCTTGCTTTCATTCTCATCTCATGGGAGAGGAGGCAACAGCGGTTGCTTTGCAAAGTCTGCGTGTTTCTATAAAGGGGAACAGCACATAAATATGTAAAATCAAGCTTTCAGTTACCGAAATATTACTGTCTATAAGACAGCGGGCGAAGCGAATTATATTTTTCTGTCTCTAAGACAGTCCTTTTTCTTTTTTCAAGGTGTTTTGTTTATATGTATTTGTGTTCCCCTAATCTGAGTGTCTGAATGTGTGTGTGTGTGAATGGTAATTCTATGATAATCCCTGGATGTCACGTTATTGCAGGAGGACACCACTTGGTGATCCCCACTTTTAAGGTAAATGTCTTTTCTTGCTCTACGCTGGAAGACAGCTGTTGCATTGCTTTCATTAATGTGTCTGTTAGAGCCAATCTCTCTATGATTATATTTGGATAAATTCATTGGGTTCAATGAGAGCGACCAGCACATCCGAGCGCAAGGCTGAGTTTTCTTTGAAGAGCAGCCGACTTGTTGATACGGTTTAAATTAGGCCGTTAACATACACAGGTGAAGTCTGTGAACGCGTCTTGTATCCGTCTCTTTTCCTATCGGCATTCATGATTTCCTATATCTCCCTAGGTGTGATTATTGGTCTCTATGTGTGACTCCCTGAAATGTATTAGAGAAACCTTTCTTTACAAACTTAGAGCAAAAAGAAGGGGGGGGGGGATATTTCGTCACATCAATCACTTCAATTAGAGGAAACAGCCTTTAAAATTAATTTAATCTACAAATAAACAGAATTGTCCAAGATAAAATTACTTTTGTATAATTTCTACTGCATCCTGTTTGCCAAAGGTTCGGGGAGACATTTCATGTTCTCTTGATTTGTCGCTTGGTATTTTTTGTGTGGCCGATTTCTTTATGTACGTTAGGTAATCAAAAGCTATTAATTTTATTTTTATTTTATTTCTCTTTCCGCGGGAAAGAGTGGCGCATGTGGGCAACTATCTTTTTATTTATTTTTAATGAAGTCACACCCGCTAAGTACTCTGCACACTTAAACCTTGCAACAATTTTGATGGTGCGAAGTTTCGGGCTACAGCCAAGCCTTCCATAGGTTGTGAAACGCTGACGGAGTGTGTTCCGTATGTCATTGAACAGGGTGCAACTGTCGCTTCCCTGTTGCGTCATGTATTGATGTTACGACAGTAAAGGAGGAGTAAAAGAAACATTGCAAGAGATGGTTAATCCTTAAGTACGCAATGCCGATGGTGTGCTAATCTCTTCCAGAAATATCAGATACTGCTGTCCTCGTACTTGAGCAAGATTTATAATTGAGTAATGCATCTTACAAGGCGTTTCTATTAGACTATCGGCTAGGGTGGAAACTGGGCCGCTTTAACCGGCAAAGACAGGTGTCATTTTATTCCATTTTTTGTCCACATTACGAAAATGGGAACCCGGAAATCAATTTTGGTAGCTTTCATCGCCGGACTAACTGGTAGTCTATATGTGTGTCTATAGCGCAGTCTTAAATCCTTGACAATCAAATTCTTACGCGGGAAAATCTCTGTGTGGGACACTTCTTAATGTCTTCAACTTTGAACAAATCCATGCATTGAGTACACCTTTGAAGACAGTTTGCTAAATCTAAAAATTTTATGTCATTATTTTGTAGAGATATGGCGTCATTTACGATGATGCCGTGATACATTTGCGATCCTCTAACTACGGATGTTTCCAAATTTCATCAAAGAAACTTTTTTCCTTGTCTGTGCATGAGGAATTCAGTGTTCAAATTATGACCGCAGCTTTTTGGAACACACTGTATAGCAAAGGGTTTTAGTGGAAACTGAGTTGTGGTAGCGAATGGAAAACAAAAATATGTTGTTGTTCCATTTAATGAATGATTCAGCCAGTCGCAGCTCAATGGATATTTCTTAGAACGGACATTTTAAAGCTTTTATCATGGTTATTTTTTTTAAAAGTATTATAGAAATCCAGCCCTCGGGTCTAGGTGGTAATGTCGCGGGCTTTGAATCGGCAATGGGTAGGCACGTGAGTTCGAATCCCACGGCGGTCATCCTGACAGATTTTTCGATCGGTTTCACTGGACGGATGCCAGGATAACACATACATAAGGCCCTGATCTTCCCATCCTCTATAGCTTACCCTAACACAGCCTCAGCCAAAGATACCTAGTGGTCATAAATGAGTTGAGTTCAATAAAAACAGAACAATTTGAACAGTCACGAAAGTAAGTATAGTGGGATTCTAGCAATTACTTAGTCTATGGTCTTGCATTTAGTTTATATTATTATGGTCTATTTAACTTATATTTATGGACTAGATAAGCACCGTTTAGGTTCAGCCTACCACATACAGCTCATCAGATATGTCACGGCTTAATCATTACTGCCTGTCTGGTACATAAATAGAATTTAAATGAAAAACTAAAATGCTAGCTTTCATTCAACTTCCCGCCGGCCGGTTGGCGTTGCGGTCTGCGGCGGTAGACCAACGGTTCCAAGGTTCCGGGTTCGAGTCCCGGCAGGACATGGGTGTGGATTTTAATAGCTAAGGGGCGAATCGTGACAGGCCGAAGTCCAAAGTTACTAGACTGGCTCATAAAAATAAATTTTCCCAAAGTTTTTATTCAACTTCCGCAGTACTTACTTCCCTGACTGTCCACAGTATCCCCATTTATTTATTTATTTTTTACTTATTTTCTTTTTTCAATCAATGATTCAGTGAAAAGAACTGAAAAGAAAAGAATTAATAGAGCAGAAGTAGAATAGAGAAAGGAAGACAAAAATGGAAATGATTAATTTTTATCATGATTTTCCAATATGTTAAGTTTAAATAAATATCCTTCTGATCTTTAAGATCATTACAATGCTCATAACTTTCGTTCTTCAATTAATTTTCCATTTAAAATATATTACTCACTTTTATTCACCCTCCTCCCCCCCACACCCGCATTAAGTTCCATTCAATAAATACAATTAGTTGAGCGAAGGAAGTTACACTGAATAAACAATAAAGGAGAATGATACTTTTCGACCAGCACAGGTTGCTGCTAATAAAAGGAAATCATAAATTTCATCGAAGTTCACAATAAATAATGCGCAGACTCAACCTTGACTGCCAATAAATACTTCCTGCACTTAAAAATATTACTCTCTTTCTCTGCTGCAGAAGTATCAATTGAAACAATTTCGTAAATAAACTATATGAGAATGATTTCTCCTAATACACTAACGGTACAGTCAAAGAAACGAGAAAAAGGAAAGATCATCCAGGTAGCCTGTTTTGTTATCATAAAGCTATATCTAATGGTTGTTTCTTTTACAGATAGTGTTGACCATGAAGCGCTTCGTTTACGTTTCGACTGAAGGAAAATAAAAAAGAAAGAAAGAAAGAACGACACTGCCCTCAAGCAAAATGGAAATTGGCTAAGCTTTTCAAATGGGCACAGGAAGAACTTGTAAAGGAAAAAGTACAACACACCTGCTAGAAGTAATGATATCTGAGCATTTTTTTAACAGCTAACGTGTTGATTTCAAAAAATATAATGGACCAATAACAGGATAAGTGAAGAGAGAAATCAATTCCTTTCTGGTGTCAAAAATACTGTAGATATGATCTTTATTTTGTGAGAACAATGGAGGTAAAATAAGCTGAGAATATGAACCATCTTTTTGTACTTCTATATGCGTTGCATACTGATACTGAAAGTCTATGGAAAACGACGACTCCGAAAGCCTCATTAACATAATCTGTCATTGTTCTATTAAAAATGGATGTTAAATCAAAGGGTATTAAATAGTATTATTATACATACAAAGCAGTATGGTTTACATAAAGGAGTTTGCAATCTTTGACTTAAAAACCGTTTAATTAGGGTGACCACTGACCAGGTAAACTCTCTTAGAGGTTCAAATACTCTACACTCGTTTCTTTTCCAAAATATCTCCAATTATACTGTTTTTCTCATCTTTAGAACTTTTAACGTATTTTGTAAATGATTGTCTTGCAAATTTCTAAATTTCAAATACATTATACAAGGAATGTAGTTAAAAGTTAAACTTCATCTAATCTAATGAGAGAAAAGCCTATGTACTCGACTTTCAAGTCCATTTTTGACTGAAAGCCAATAAGTCATTATTGCCACATCGCTTGAACTGCTGAGGCGAATTATCCATTTTGCTAGTGGTTTTTGTAGCATCTGCTAATTTCTCGAAGAACGTTAAGTGAGCTCTGCCTATGACGGGAAATGATTAGATTATGACGTAGGCTAGAAAAATAAAAAGTAAATAGAAACAGCAGCTTACAATTGTCGAGCCAATAAGGAAAGTCGAAGCAGCTTCGGATTGAAATTTTCATGAAAAATTGAGAGAGAGGATTTAACAATAGTTGAACTTCATGTTCTACATTTTGAACTTCTCCCAAGTAACATGCTTCGTAGGGCCTATGTACGATACGTTTATTATCCCCAGCAGCACACATACGAGTTTTCAAAGTTAATTTTAGGTTCATTTCGTTGATTAACCGTTATCGGTTGAAAAACAAAATACGTTTAATTTTAAACCATATTTCAACAAAGACGTCATTGCGTTGATAAGGCGTTAGTACAACGTGTATGTAATATGTTATTTTCAACTATGGTATAGATTTTGTATAATATGTTTCTTACTTATGCTATGTCAAAAAATATAATTAAAAAGTAAGTGAATGACAAAAACTAAATTTTATGTTCTCGTGTGCACGTTGAAAACCGATTGAATTTTAAACCATATTTCAACGAAGATAGAATTTCGTTGATACGACGTATTTTCTACAATTATTCAAACTATGTCCTAGATTTCGTTTCAAACTTGTATTTCTAATTTAATTGCTTAAATATTATAATTAAAGAAAAAGGCCTATTACACGACCAGATCATAATACACAGCAAACAGGATCCTATGTTTTCTGTCGAATCATTAGTGGATTCTTCTCTTGTCAAATCTGATGTTATGTTTACCCCAGTAGCACACACACGTAGAAAATATGTGGATTAAACGTTAGTACCGAAACGTAATTTTAACGTTCTAGATATATTGAAATGTCCACCTGTTCAACGGTTTATTCGACGTTGAATAATGATTGACAAGAAACAAGTTGAAATCAACAAGCGGACGATAAAGAAACGGGTTCAGTTTGCCAAAGCAGAGCATGGTTGCTGTCTGTTGGTATACAAATTTAGCTGCATTTTGTCCGTTGCTTTCTTCATGATATACAGTATAAATTTCTCTTTAGTATGTGTAGTTGCTTTTTTGCTTTGTTTTTTTTATGTAAGGTTACTCAATTGTTTATGTTATCGAAATGTTGTTACTGATATGTCTCAAGGTTAGTGTGAGGTCCAGGGGGTGTAGGCCAGCCCTCCCATAAAATATAACTGTATTCTGTCATCTCAGAAATAAAATAATAAGTAAAAAAAATGGATCAGGGGATAAGACGACGAGCTACCAACGAGAAGTGCAGAACGTTGCTATGTTCGAACCCCACAACAGCCGCTGGTATTATTTACTGTTGCAAAATTAACACTGTATATCATGAGGAAAGCAACGGATAAAATGAAACTATATGTGTGTATGCCAATAGACAGTATTCACGTTTTATTTTGGCAAACTAAGCCCGTTTCTTCTCAAACATTATTCAACGTCGAATAAACCGTTGAACAGGTGGACATTTCGGTGCATTTACAACGTTAACATAACGTTTCGGTACTAACGTTTAATCCACGTATTTTCAAAGTTTGTGTGCTACTGCGGTATGTCGGCAACGTTGGTTTATGGTGGGTTGGATTTTCAACCAATGTCCAACCACAAAAGCATCAAATTAACCAACAGTTCGCTCAATGTCAAGAAAGCTAACAAAAGGCCACCGTTGGTAACATACCTGGCATTCTTTTTGTAAAAGTTGGTACAAGTATGCCTGGTTGATACAACGTAAAGCCAGCATAAACCCAACAGCCACCATATACCCAATAGCTGTTTTGGTTATATCCGGTCGTTGGGCATCGCTTTTAGGACCAACGGCCAAATAGTATGTAGGCCGAACCATTTTACGTCAAAACACGCAATTAGATTTTCGTTGTGCCATCAAGATTTTGCTACTTGGGTTGAGAAGATACATAGACAGAATGTAACATCCCTTTTCCATTTTTCTACCTTTTTTTATAGGCTACAATGGTAGCAGTTACCAAAATTTGACCTTCCTTTTATATATTTAATACTTACATGCGCGCCTGTATAGCATATATGGTGTACTCTTTTTTTGTGAGTAAATTTATGACCACCTTAGTTAATGGAACTCTAAATTTTCCTTGATTTGAACTGTTTTATTATACAAACAAAACTTGATAGTATGGCAGTTGTACGTGAAAAGAATATCTTAAAATGAAAGGCACTTGATTTTTTTTTTAAGTAGACACAATTTTGTCGAAATTTATGAGCATGTTTTAGCATAATTAGGTTTTATCTCGTCAGTGATGTGTTTGATATGGTTCTTTAGGTCCACAATCGTCTTAGAAAAGCTCTTGTATGTCTACACTTTCACGTAACTACAAAGGAAGAAGTCCAACGACGTCAAATCACACGATATTGATGGTCAATTCACATCACCTCTTTTGGAGAGAACACGTTCTAGAAGCTTGTGTCGAAATTCTATATGATCTTCCAAATCCAGATCTACCCATTCTAACCTTAAAACAGTTCGATATTATCTGATCCAGTATCACCGCCTTATTTTTTTTTTTTTTTTTTTTTTAAGAAAAAGGGGCTATTACACCACCAGAACATATTACACAGCAAACAGGATCCAATGTTTTCTGTCGAATCATTAGTGGATTTTTCTCTTGCCAAATCTGACGTTATGTTTACCCCAATAGCACACACACGTAGAAAATATGTGGATTAAACGTTAGTACCGAAACGTAATTTTAACGTTCTAGATATACTGAAATGTCAGTTTGCCAAAGCAGAGCATGGTTGTTGTCTATTGGTATACAAATTTAGCTGCATTTTGTCCGTTGCTTTCATCATGATATACAGTATTAATTTTCCAAGTAAATTATACAACCGCCTGCAGTGGGATCTGAAGCTGGAACGTTCCGCACTCGTCATTGGTAGCTCGACACGTTACCTGCGATCCACGGTGTCACATCGAGAAACACTCCCCTTTTCCGGTATCTATAGTAAAGTGCAGTCTTGAAAGCAGACGCGCCATTTTACCATCATATAAGAATAAGAATAAAGAATTCTTTCCTTCTTTCTTTGTTATGTGCATTTTTCCTTCTTTAACACTTTGACCATCGCTGCACTATTAAATTTGTATTTACTAGTAAAAGAAGTGTAATACGTCGCCTTAGAAATAAAAGGAGATAAAGCGAAATCTGTCATAACTGAAAACGCTTCACATTAACGGAATTAAATGTTCGTTGAAATATAGTTTAAAATTCAATCTGTTTTCAACATGTAAATGAGAACATGAGAGACGTAGTTAAGTCAGTCAGTCAGTCAGAGTAAATGTCGGGGTGGGATGTGAAGTTTCGAGCATTGTTTGCTCATGCCTTCCAATTGATATGTAGTTGGCAACTTTATTCTGTTCACATTTAAGGGTCAGTTCTACAATCGACGGCTAAGCTTCTGGCCAGGGCTAGGTTGAGTCCAAGCGTCATTTTGCGTACTCTCATTGGCCAAAATTTGACGGCTTCAACTTAGCCCTGCCCAGAAGTTTCGCCGTCGATTATAAAACTGACCTCAAGCCAAATTTTTATGCAGCTAACTTGGAAACATAATCTAGGCACCGTTCAATATAGTAGTTAAAACACGTCACATTAACGTCCTATTAACGAAATCAAATTTTCGTTGGAATATAGATTGAAATTCAACGTGTTTTGAACGAGCAAAAGAGGATACAAAGTAATAGTTAATGGCATTTAATTAGCTTTTAATTACGAATTTTATTCCATTAAATTCCAAATTTTATTTCATGTTAAAAGAGAGCACATAGACTTTTGTTCGCACATACGCCTCAAATTAAAAAGAAAGCCATGAAACTAAAAACTGAAACTGTTAGTTGAAAATGACAGTTGAATCCACGTTAAGCTAACATCTGATAAAGTCTTTGTTGAAATATGATTTAAAATGAAACGTACTTTTTTCAACCGATAACGGTTAATCAACGAAATAAATCAAAATTCAACAATCAAATCACGTTTGTGGCTACTGGGGTATTGAGATACCCATATACAGTGTAATTAAAAATATGTCTTACCGCTGAAGATGTTTTATCCACAATTACCCAAAATTGTGCTCATAAATTTCTACAAAAGAGTGGCTACCCGTAAGAAAAAAAGAAGTGATTATTGAAATTATATTCTTTTTGCTGTACAATTACAATACTATCACCTTTAACATTTTAAAATTCATGAAAATATAGTTTCATTAAGCAATAGAGAAAATTTATACTTATTGCGGAAATCTCTTTAGAACTAACAAAATCAGCATTTCATTATGAAGTTCACAATATATTCTTCAATTTATCATAATGAATTATTACTTTTTGGGTTTTACGTCAGGTATCTGTTTCATCGTCTTATCCGTCAACATCCTCAGAGACGTTATGAATTGAAATTGAAATTTTTCATTGTTTAAAAAAGTTTTCCTTATACATTGTTGTTTCAATCGCAATTCCAATATGATACATGACGTAAAACCTAAAAAGGAATAATCTTTCATTATCTACAATCGTCATGAGAGCTTAAAATGTCAAAGTTTATGATAGATTGTTAAACTTATTCGTCTTGTTCTCACACGACAAATGCTTTAACTTTTCTTCCTTTTCAAAGTATTTCTTAGGTAAGATACAAGACTTAAAATCTGTCTATCGATCTTCCACATTTTGCTTTCACATTTCAAGAGACATATTATTGGCAGCAGGGATAATCTTACTGCGTTTGTTTATGTGGGGATTTCTTCTTGTTCCAAGTACTAACTTACTTAACCTATCGATTACCACAAGTGCTTTGTGGAAAATTGCACGAGTTCTTCCCCTCCCCAACACAGAAGTATGAGGACGAGCTCGAACGCCGACAATTTCGAACCCATTAGTATTTTACCAGCTATACTTCCAAAGTCCTAGAGAATGGCGTAACTGATCAGATTTGTTCTTATAATCTCATAGCCTTCTTGATCGCCTTCAAGCTGGTTTACAGAAAGGACCGCTACTGCTCATGTAACAGATAACATTCAATATGTTTTTGATAATAGGAAAAGAAAAATACACTTTTTGACTACAAATCCAATCTCTAAATCCCAACATTCTATCACGAAAACTATCGATGTAATCGTCTCTAAACTTGTCCACCTTCTCTAACATGCTCCTGAACGATGTGATTATCTCTTACTACACACGCCGAAAAGTTTAGGTTTTATTTGGAATGATCAGCTAATTTGGACGGAATTATTGGATAAATGGATTATGATTATGGTTTAATATCGGCATATGTCGGCGTTTGGGGAGGCCAGCATTTTTTTTGTATTTTTTTTTACTATTTTGTTAAATGCTCGCTAATTTTGGTTAGGTTAGGTTAGGTTAGTTTGTTACGTACTTTTGGCCCCCCAAAAGGCCGACATAGCCCTTAATATCTTTGGTTAAATGGATAAAACAACAATTACATACTTTAATATCTTTAAATATCTATGAACAATTGAACTATGAAAATGTTTTAGAATGTTCTCGTTTTAATATCAGTGATTTTAGAATGATTTTAAGTAAACAAATGAATGGACGATTTCTACATTTTAAGTGTTAATCAGTTTGGGTAGATTGAAAATATTTTATGATTTGCTTCATTTATCATGAAGCATCAAGGAGTTGACTATATATTTGAAAGCAGATGTTCAGAAAGGGAATGATTTATTTTAAAAGGTAAGTGAGTGTAACAAACTATGAAGTATTTGTTGGTGTTGTAATGAAGATACATGTGTATGTGTCTTTTTGACTACTAAAAAAGAAAGCTAATTGCACCAAAGCTTATGCAGACTAACCTAATATGCTGGAATAACTATTATTTGTTAAATATTGTTGTTTTTACGTAGTAATCTATTTGTGTATTTATGAGAATTAAGCTTAGACGAGATGGAGATTATTACGATGCATTTCCTTATGTTGTTGATACGTTTGGCCATCCTCGTAGGTTAGCCTTGTCTCACTGCTATTAAGTTGGATATTGCAGGCTAGCAGGAATGTGTCAGTGCTGTCTCTAAAAATGTCTTTGTCATATTACATGTATTAATATGACTTTGTTCAGGCTCTAGGAATGCCATATGCAGATTTCTGTAATGTAGTTCATGCTAACCTAGATGAAACACTCATTTACAGGCACAATCAAAATCCTTCTGTTCATTTTACATTTAGTGTTAAACTTTGTGACTATAGAATACTTTATTTCAACCGCTTACGGTGGTTAAAATTCTAACAACTATGGGAGTGCCATTCTTTAGTGCTTCTGTTCAAAATCATATGTGTTTGCCAACTTCCTTTATCTTTCGCAGCATTTCAAGTTTCTATTGTAAGTGATCATTGCAATCGTGGTAGACTAAGTCTCCCAAGAACCCTGTTACTTTCTATGCCTCACCATAACTTTTCCTTCTATACTAACTCATTTACGATTTTTATGTTCTACGAGTGGAACGCACAGCTAATATTTATTAGGGACTAATCTTAAATAAATTTTACTCTATGCTTTACAACTACCTCTTACGTTAGAGCGATGCGATGACGATGAGTTTAAACAGTATTCTTTCAATATTTGTCAATTTTTGAGCAAAATATATTTGTCAATAATTATAAGTTAATGATGTTACTTTATGTATCATCCTGTTGTATTTTTTAGTGTTGTATTTATGTTTATATTTTTGTGTGTGAACTCAGTAACCTTGATAGACTAAAAAAACTATACATAATTTTAAAAAAGCTTTGTTTTGTTTCTCTTTCATCTTTTTTATCGTTTACGAAATACTTTGACTATGATTATATTCGATATTGCCATGTATATGCCACCGTCAATTGTTCTGTTATTTTATGGTTGAGTTGTAGAAAATGCCGCAATAACATTAGCCTTGACACTTAGATCAAGACGTAAATACATATTTAAATAAAAGTAGAACTTTTAAGTTATCATTGCAGATCTATAAATTTTCTTTACAGTTGTTTGGACTTAAGATTCCGTATTATATTGAACAGAACCCAATATATTATGTAGATCATAAAAGTACGTTGAAGATGCCCATAGTCCGTCGGTGAGATTGAAATACGATCTGGTAGATATAACACTTCATCGTTAGATCAATTCCTTACAAATTCAAAGTAATTGGTTGTCCTCAAAGCTCTCAAACGCTTTTCATAAAAGTCTTAGTTATATAAGTTATATGAAAGCTGTAATGGCTGTTGAAAATTTATTACGGTACTATCCATTCCTTGTCATCTACTGGCCAAGGTTGATGATAATCAGAGACCAGCGCTGAAGTGAACCCTTGTCACGCCGTGCTGATAGAAGTATTACCAGGTTTGTTGTCAGTCACATGAAGCAAATATGGGCACAGTAACTTTTCCAGGAGTACAGACTAATTTCAGTAACTCTTTCCCTGGAAATTACACCTACAGATGAAGGCCAACGAATTCAGATCTTACAGAAGTTGCTAGTGGAGATAATAAATGTATCATAAATAAACATGAAGTACCGGTATTGTCTGTCTGTTACACAAATTCACACCATTCTACCGATATGCCCAAATCTTAGCATATCTACCTCATTGGATCAGAGAAAGGGCATAGACTATGATACAAAGAGGTATTTCACCCGTAGGGTATTTTGACATGACGTGCAGCAACGACTAAATCTAATGTAATATCTCCTTACACAGTACCCCCAGGGAAGAATGTATTCCGGGAAACTTGCATTTAACTTTTTATTTAATGTACATTTAGGGGCCAGACAGACAACTAAGGTCTACGCCCGTCTTATGTATGAGGATTGACAAGTAACCGGCATGTCTGCCCCATAAATGCAAATTCAGAGATGTGTGAAAAATGTTGTCTCTCTGACACCCGCACCCATCCCCCTCCCCCTTCGGTGTGTGTACAACCCACATCAAGATGAAGCCTCTATACAATACTTATGTTTTATTGTTACACAGAAACAAGGAACTTTTTTTATTGTAATACCTCCCACAACAATACCTTGTATGCGGATTGTATTTGAAAATGCAGATAAACTTTTACTGCTATCTTACAAGGAAACATACTGATGGGGCAGAAAAATTTTTTTTTTCATGATCAGAATGTCAAAGTATGTGCACATGCAAATTTTGACCACTTGAGCGCAATTACTTTGAGAGAGAGGTACTAGGATGAAGGCAACAGGTAGCGCCTTCCACCTGGTACTCATTACTGTGTATTGTATTTGCCTTCCATTTCTTTCACCAATTTAAGAACATAAGGATATTTCCACACTTTTTGTTCACTTTCCACCGGCAGAATTTGACTTTAACATCGATATCTCTCAAAGTAATTGCGCTCGAGTGGTCAAAATTTGAATGCGCACATACTTTGACATTCTGATCATGAAGAAAAAAAAATGTCTGCCCCATCAGTATGTTTCCTCGTTAGCGGATAATCATTTCTCAATAATGATACATGTTGCACTTACTTCCGCTCTGACTTGGGCGCAGCAGCATTGACCTGTCCTGCTCCTTTTTTCGTATGGTTTCTTAATTGATATCATCATCATACAAAGGTTTACACACAACCTTTCTGTTTAGAACTACTATATTCCTATGAAAGGAAATGGGTTGTTAAATATTCTTAGAAAAGTTTACCCTCTCTGTCTGACAGTAGTAGGCAGGGCCGGCTCAAAGGGTGTTCGAACTGTTCTCCGAACAGAGCGCCAAAATTTTGGGTGTGAGTGTATCGACACCGGTAGTATTAAATTGTAGTATTCAATTACAATTTATGAGGGCGCATCGAGAATTTCTAACAGAGCGGCGATTAACTTAGAGCCGGCTCTGAAGGGAATAGGTTTTTCATAATTTACACCAATTCTTCTATTTCTTTAATCCTTCCAACATACAACTCAGTTTTTAAGATATAAGTTGCTGTCATATAACAACAATACGAAGCGTACAATACAATAATACCTTGTGATTTGTTCATGTATAATGACATTAAAATTTCATCAATCGAATTACCATATCTTCAGCTGTTTCCAGCGTGTAATATTTTATCAAAATCTTTTACTATTTTGTCGATCTACCCTAATATCTTTCAGAGGCATTTAGATACTTCCTAGATCAAACAATATACAGCATGTATCATAACATCCCTGAAGAAATAGGCGGGTATAGTGCTGAACCGGGTCACTTTCTGTGACGCGGTTACCGGCCTGACCCGAACAAAGGTGACCCGGAGACCGGGTCCGAAACTTAACCCAGTCTGGGAAACATAACCTTAATACTGCTGTATGCTTGCTGTTTATACCTTATCTAAGGATTGCCTTGCATTTGCCTTATTTCATAAGCTTACTGTAAGCTTGCATTGGAAGGCTGTAGGCCTACAGTCAGCCTGGTGCAGACTTACTACATTTACCTAACGTAAGCCTAGCCTTCAATGTGCCTTATTTTATAAGCTTGCTACAAGGTTAAATAGACCTATTGCAAGTCTGCTGCAAGCTTGCCGTAGACTTACTTTTTATACCTATTGTAAGGCTAACCTTGCATTTGCCGTATTTTGCAAACTTTCTGCAAGTTGAGAAAGTACAGAAAAAATAATAATAATTAACTTCTAATTTTAGAGTCGTATTTTTCGTGCTCCGGGGTGCCAGTTTTCCTTTTACAGTACAACTGTTAATGGGCATTTCAGTATCAATCTCTGATTGGTTAAAATAATTCTACGGTGCTAAGATTTGATTACCCGTCTAACTACAAAAAATATAACCAGAAGAAACTCCGTAAAATCTTTAGTACGTATTCTTGTATGAAATATTTAATATCACATCTTAAACACTTAACATATTTTTGAAACAACATACAAACACGGAATTAGTTATAAGTAATAAGTCTATAAAATCAATTGTTATTTCTTCAAAATTAAAAGTAATTTTTAAAAAGTCGTTCCCCTCAAAAAGTACAATAGTTTTCACTGCCATCTACCCGGCGCCAAACTTAACTGTTAGTTAAGGCCAAATAATGCCGTTATATAAAGTGTTGAGTAAACCATTGGGCGTATGTAATTGTAATCTTGAGAAAATGCTTTAATTAGCGGTGATTAGTGATAAAATATTTCAATTTTATCGTCGACTGAGAGCCTTGTCTGAATTACAATTTGTCTAAGAAAATAAGAATCTTTTTATGTGCATATAAAACTTGTATAACAATTTGCAAGGTATAGAGCAAATATAGAGGACACGGAAGTATAGATTCTATGCTATTTAACAGGGTGTTTGTGGGAGAGATATTTGACAGGATATATCATATCGCTTGATACACAAAAATACTTTTTTCTGATTATTTGAAAGACATGTTTGGGTTATGTTTGCTTTGTAATTACAGTTGGATTAATACACAAAATGTATAGAAATTATTTTCGATAATGGGTAGAACGAATGGAAAATGAAATAATTATCCAAAATTTTGCGATTCATTTTCCATATGAAGAGTACAAGGGAAAGCAATCAAAACCACATTTTGAAAGTTGTGAGAAAACCCGCATTTTAAGGTGTAAGCACTTGAATTTACATTTATTTTTGGCCTTTATGTACTTTGGCGAAAATAGACCGATAATGCGCTAAGGGACCAAAAGTAAATTTAAATTCAAATGCTTACAGTAGTGGCATTGAACAAAATATCTAGTAATGTTTTAATGCAAGTAATTTTACAGTTGAATTTCCTTGAAAATGTCACAGAGAATTTTGTGACCTATGTGGACAGAGGGTAGAGCGAAGTTTCCTCTATTTTCATTTACAATAATGACGAATGTGGGAAACAAAAGAAGAGAGGGAGAGGTAGTTATACTCCAAATGATGGCAAAGAAAAAAATACTTTTCATCTTGGTCGTGTGAATGAACGAGAAAGAGTTCATTACTGCACTCACTACTGTAATCTTTACACCCCCGAACTGAAAATCCTGGCGGAATTCCTGTCAAGGTAAATGTTTTTACAGAATGTTAATAGGTTTATTAGTCTTCTTATGCAATCCTAACACTGCAGGTGCTTTCATGCTTCCCAATGTACAAACCAAAATCGAACCGTAATGATTACTTCTTATTAGTAGTTTATCTAAGGTTTAAAATCAGAAGAGTGTAAGGCAAAATTTAAGGGCGTATTTGCCTGATTTTAGGTTTTCTATAGTTTTCCTGTGCACAGATAATATGCAGAGTGTTTCGGAAAATAGTGGGAGTTCGAAGAATGGATACTTCAGATTTGCGTTCAGATCGTGATTTTTGAGGCAGTTGTAAGGCACATTTTTACGGTAATTTTGAACTAGATAAAACCAGAGCGTAAGACACTACGAAAACAGGTAAAGATAAACTGACTTCAAATTTAGTCTTAGATGCCATGGTTTGTCAGCACGTTTTAATCTGGTAAATCTGCAATCTTTTCTTAGAGTACTTTTGCACTTCATGCGCTCAGGTCATACGGTACACTAGATCCTATGCAAAAGTACATGAAGAGAAACTGTCCTCAGATCTAGCTTCATATATCAGGAAGGGTAAGGCTTCCCAAATTTAACATGGTAAGGGTTCTTTCAACATGGTACCTATACTCAAATTTGAAGTCAGTTTCTTTTTATATGCTTTGTTTGGACACTAGGGTTGCTATACAGGCTGAGAACATAGAACAAGAAGTACTATAGAGGGTCCTTGTAACCTTACAAGATTAAAATGGCGTCATAAATCAAGGTGTCTGAACCCAAATCTGAAGTCCAAATATTTTCTTCGTTCTGCCCCTATTTCCTGAGATAGCTAGTGACTTTTGATACATCATCTATTTATAGTGCTATAGATTGATACGGGCAGAGAGGAGCTATTCAGGTATTGAATATTTATAGGAACGTAGGTGCTAGACAAACAACAGTGCTACAGTTGCTCTACAATTTCAATAAGTGAGCAAGTTCCTGATATCTGGACTGTTTATTCATTTTGATTAACCTGTATTTTGCAAACCATGTACATTTTACATGTGTAAATATATTTCTCTAATTACTAATTTGAGCGCGTTTAAGTTTTCATCGGGAAAATAGTTTTATTGATGTTATGCTTATAATGAGCTACTTAAAACTTCATATAACTCTATTATTTGACATGAACGAATGATATATTTGGTGCTCGACAGATGGCAGCAAAAACAGTTGAACTTTTCGAGGTGAACGATTTTTTTTAGTTATGGCTAGTTTTGAAGAATTTTACATTGTTTTCATATAGTTTTATTATTTGCAACTAATTTCATTTTTGTATATTGTTTCGAAAGTATATCAAATGTATAAAAACATAGTAAAATAAACTACTTCATGTATGAGTGTTAAAAGGTTGTTGTTACGGGTAGGCAAGTAATCAAATCTTAGCACCGTATGATTATTTTAACCAATCAGAGCTAGATACTGAAATGTCCATTCACAGTTGTACTGTAAAAGGAAAACTTGCCTCCGGGGTAACTTTTCCGGTCTTGGTCGCCCCTGACAGTAACACTGTTCAAACACAAGGAAATAATGAAAAACTCTGCTTTGTTCTCTGGGTTATCGGATCACCGGGTCTGAAATCTAGACTCGGTGATCAGGTCCAAAATTTGACCCGAATGACTCGGTGACACAGTGTCCCGTTTCAGCTCTGGCGGATAGGTCATCGAAACGGACAGAAGACTCATTAATTTAGTTATTTTATTATTATTATTAGTGTATATCTTATAACAAGACATTCAGTACTCAGCTACGTGCTGTAACTACGGAAGGTAAAAGGTTTATTGGCTATCTGTTTAACCAATGGTCGGAAATTTATCTTATGTCTACTTTTGTAATGCTTTATAAACTCCTGGTAAGAAGCAAAATTGAATAAGCAGTTGCCATCTGGAATACAAATACTTTCACCGTCAAAGAGAAACTTGAAGGCTTCCGAAAGCTCTTTTCAGAATTTTATGCTATAGATTTAATTTGGAGTACTACAAGTATAGTTACGAACATTGGTACCAATACTTTGAGATTGAGCCCTTGTGCCTAAGAAGAGACAAAATAGATATTCAATTTATCGATGGCTTATTAAAAAACAAAATTCAAAGTAGTTATCTGCTGGAAAAAATGTAACATACAAAAGTTCCTTCACGTAGGTTAAGAACTCATATTTTTTTTTAGGATTCTTGACAATACTTACTAACTAACTTTTCTATTTTTTAAATTGCTTAAGTGATTGACTTCTCTCTGACTTGTTTTGAACATTTATAATGTAATTAATTCTGAACTATACTTATGTTTCTTCAGAATTATATAATGTAGATTTTAGGGCTCTTGTACGAGCCTTTGTATTTTATTTTTTCTATATCCAGAATGGTGGTGACAATTTTGTATATATTTATTATGAAATACTTGGGAGAATGTTTTATAATCTAAATGATAATTATTCTATCCTGCTGCTCTGTAACCCGATATAATTTATAATATTATCTTTTGACCTGTGCTATATTGGCTTTATACTGCACTTGTATATCTGTTCATATCACATTAATAACGATTATTATTATTACTATTATTATTATTATTATTATTAGTAGTAGTAGTAGTAGTAGTAGTAGTAGTAGTAGTAGCAGAAGCAGCAGGAGGAGCAGCAATAACTGTGCTTTATATTAGGTCCTATGTATATTGCAAAGGAAATTTGGAATGTGATAACTTCGCACAAAACTTGGTTTCAAGATTCCCTGCGTCAAGCTCTTGAACTATCACTAATTCGTTGCAATCACAGTCAGAAAATGATGTCATCTTTCACGCGAAGAACCATTTTGTCCTTTAGTACGATGGGTGCATTCCTTTCAGTTTAGGCTACATTATTAGTCGCTTTTCACTTTCCTTGATTTACTGGCGCCTTTACTGTCGGCTGGGCTACTTTTCAACAGAGCTTATTAACGGTTGTGGCCAACCATTTCTCAGAATCTGAGTTTTGTTGCGGTTCTGAACTCTGCTTCTTTATATCTACAACTATTCATTTGCTATCCATTCTCTAGGCTTTCGTGTCCCTCTATGTGCGTAGCATCTGCTCGTAATTTGTTCTTCCGTGCTTTAGATACACCATCTAATTTATTTCCCCGTAGGTCCTGTCCCTTTTTTTTAATAGTTCAGTAACCTTCTTATTTCTCCGTTTCTCTCTCTCTCTCTCTCTCTCTCTCTCTCTCTCTCTCTCCGTTTCTGTATTTCTGTCTCTGTCACTCCCATTTCCACTCTCTGTTCCGTACAAAACTGGCAACGAAATATTAAGAACAAGTTTCGTTACATCATCTACCTGTCATGTCATCTGATAAGGTAATGTCTGGGAAATTGTGGGTTCCATTATGTTCCCAGAGAATCACATGGTTTCTAAGTGGTTCTTTCAACTACCTAGGGATATTAGTTGCCTGACTTTAGTGTCAAAATGATTATCCTGTCTCGAATGTATTTAGAATAGAGTAACGTTCCAATACACTCATCGTAAATAAAGAGGCTATTGTATGTCGAATATCAATACAACATGATTAATAATAATAATAATAATCACTTAAACAAATAATTAAATCATGTAGTTTTTAAAGGGCATCAGCCCAGGCGTACACATTTTTGTGAAATATGGAAAAAACGGTTTAAAATAAAATAAAAAATAATAAAGTGATATAAATTTTATGGAAGTTAATAGGGTTGATGGTTCAAATGGAATTCTGAGTCATGAAATAATATCGCTATTTCCATGTATGAATAATTGAATATGCTATTGGTCAGTTAAAGTTGGGGCGTTGTCATTTAAAAAAAATGAAAAAATACAGAAACCATACTATGTTGAATGCATACAATTAGATTCTTTTAAAGTGTATAACACTGTTTTTTTTTTCTTTTAATAATGAAAGAAAAATCATCATCTGACATCGTGTTGATTTTCATCGTTCACAGGCCACTTTAAAATCGTATCATTTACTATGTTCTAAGTACTCGTCAGGCACATAATGCTTTAGTTTTCCAAATCCTTAATTTTATTGCACTTTATGGAAACTTTTCCTGATGCATAAGCTATGGATCTTATCCACTTCTTATGGATGAGTTCATGACTGATCCCTTTCTAAATATTATGAAGTTTTCAGTTCACTACAGAACTTGATTTATTAATTAGGGATTGATTTATTAATTACATTTTAATATTTATACGTGCACTTATATCTACATTTTCTGAAACGCTACCAAATAGAAAAGAATGAAAGAAATTAGTAAGTAGTTTATTGAAACTAAATTTCTTCAGCTATTTTCTGTGGTTTGAGATCCAAGCAAGTTATTTCCTCATTGGGAATGTGAGAATTATATTATCCAACCGACTGACGATTCGTGTTAATTAATGTTAGTAATTTACACAAGTGCTCATAACTATTAAGCACAGCCGATTTTTTTAAAGTTAAAAATCGGTCGATTTTGAAAGAAACTTAGACTTTTTATGCGGACATGTCAACTCCTACGCAAAATGAGTGAGTCACACGCATTCAAGAATCAACTCACGCTCTCACGCAGAGAACCTGCAAACTCACGCATTTTCAGAAAAAGTGCAAAATTTAGAGCTGTAAGGTGGAGTAAAAACAAAAACTTTTGACTTTCTAGAGTGGTAGGATTGCAAGACATTGCGACGTAGCTGATGGTAGCAACTCGATAGCAGTGCTTGCTTGGTACAAACATAAGACTGAGAAAGAATGTGGTTTTGAAGGCTCTTACCATTGGCCGGTGTACAACTTCCAGTGACCTTTAAAGACTGCCAGAAAAGCTACCAAGTTGTACAACGATGAACACAAATGAGAAGTAGTAACCACTATGTTTTTTTTTGTTTTTTTAGTTATGTATGACTATCATCCATCGGCTGCCAACCTGCTCTATTACCTGTCAAATTTTGTACGTGAATGGCTTTTAGTTTCGGAGATATGGAGATCTAAAGATCATATAACCCATAAGATGCAATGCTGAACAGAAACTTTAAAACGCTGTCCCGAAAAATCACAGAAATCAAGATAGGTTCTACGCCACTTCGCTCCTTCAGCGACGAATTTACGTAATAAATTGAATAGATTGAAATATGATGTTTTCGTATCGTACTGGCAACGTTGTTGATAATAATCCTAAAATTATGTGAAATCATCTTTACACCTTTATCCAAAATATACAAAGATTATTTCTTTAATTTCGCTACTTTTATTGATAACTTTAGTTCACAATTAAATCAAAGGTAACAACTCTATGTAACTTATGCAGGGAAGTTGTACAGTATGCGGCAAAACAAACATTACTGAAATTACAACCATGCTACGAAATCAAGATGCGAGGTGACAACGGTAACACATATCTAAGTGCATCGGTACAGCAAGTGTCGAAAGTGTCCACCCTCTCGTATCACGCAGAGTTCAGAACGATCCTGCAGATTGTTGAACATGTTGATGAACACAGGCTGCTGCAACACAAGGAAATCTTCTGTAATTCTGGAACACTTCTAGGTGAGTCATTAGATCAGAAAACGGATTATTTCAGCATAAATTATGTAGGCATTGGGAGCCGTGAGACGTGGGCAGTGGCAAGGGTACAGGAATGCCATTATGACACCCCACTCCGTATGACCGGAATGCTCCATGATAAACACCTCCTCTGCTTTGAGAACAATTAGCGCCACGCCAAGTGGGCTTTACGCTACTCACAACACAATATTACAGAAGGCGTCACGAGAGGTTCTCACAACGCGTATGAGCGTCAGACATGCACACATTTCTGTACTGTTTGTTTTGCCGTATACTGTAAAAGATTCTTTAGGTTAAATGAACAAAAAAGAAAAATGGCCCCTGTCTTTTGCATAATGCTTTTTCGCAACTGTAGAGAGTTAAAAAATCGAAGTAACAAAGAGTTGATATACTACTCAAGAAAGTCAATACGTTTCTCACTTAGTAGTGGAGGGGGACGATATTTATAGTAAGGATATTTAATTAGACAATCATAATTTAACTATCCGACAGAAACACGTAATGCTCTCGCTGTGGTATGTGAGAAGGCTTCCAAATTTTCTTATTAATAGTACATTGATTTATTCTGTGATTAAGAATAGTTAATACTTTTTCATTTTTAACATTCCAGTTTTTGGACAATTTTATATAGATGTAAAACACTGTTTGCTGGAAAATTCTCATGAACACAAAATTCCAAGTTTGAAACAAAATAGGACTATACTTCAAAAAATTCAAGTTACACGATAGGTCTATTATTTACCAATCGTTTGTTGGATATTTGATTTCAGTGATATTGTTATAATCTATTTTTTTAAAAAAAGAAATAATCATACAACTGTGTCGATGTCTAATCTTCAATAGGTTCTTTGGATATCAAGGTATAACTAATTTATAGAAAACAGTGAAGCAAGTAAAGATATTTTTTTTCAATTATAATACTGAAAGCTTTCTTTAAGCTTTCTGAATCAGCCGTATCGTGGATTCGCTCCTACCTGGTTAATCGTGAACAATTTGCTATGTCTCATAATAAATCCTCCTATCTCATGCGGTGTCCCTCAAGGCAGTGTTTTAGGTCCTCTTTTGTTTGCTCTCTACATCAATGACATATATGATGCCTTAACGTACTACCGTTATCATCTCTATGCAGATGACCTTCAAATTTATCTCTCAACCTCGCCATCGGAGTTGCATCAAGCAATAAGTAAAGTGAACCATGATTTAGATAGTTTAGGGAGATGATCACTAAGACATGGCATGAGCATCAACCCAAGAAAATCCCAAGCAACGCTCTTAGCTTCTAAGCATATTCGTGGCAATATTGACTGTGAAACGTTACCCCCTTAAATATAGATAACATCCCAATATTGTTCCAGCGCACAGTCAAAGGTCTGGGTTTAATACTGGATCATAACTTATCCTGGATAGATCATGTTAACCACATAAGTAGCAAAGCTTTTGCATCTTTGTATTCATTACATCGCATAAAAATATTATTACCAATGCCGGTTCGAATATCTCTCTCTAGGATGTTGGTACTATCACACCTGAACTATGGGGATGTAGTTTACTCTGACCTTACGAATGAGCTAGCCAGACGACTGCAACAAGTCCAAAATGCTTACGTTCGTTTTATCTTTGACCTAAGATACTTTGATCATCTTTCGCCTTACTTTAATAAATTAGGATGGCTCGGCTTACATGATCGTCGTAAGTCCCACAAGCTTATGCTCATGCAAAGTGCTCAAAAACAATGATCCTGTCTATCTTTTCTCACGCTTCCAACAATTATGCGATTTTCATAAATTTAACACAAGAACTCACAAAACTACCCTTCTTTCAATTCCGCGGCATAAATCAAACTTTTCTGCTAAATCTTTCACAGTCTCCTCTTGTAATCTTTGGAACAGTCTTCCTCACTCGACCAGGAACATTGATTCACTGGCAATGTACCAGAAAAGTGTTGAGACACTGTTTAATAATTAGATGCTCCACCAGGCAATGAATTGAACAAGGTTTGCTTCAGGATTTTATATACAACATTAGAACTACCTCTTTTTCCCCCCTCCTATTACATTTATATTACAATGATATTATAGAGAACTGCGATATAAAAAGGTGTGTGTGTGTGTGTGTATTTGTGTTGTAGTTGTGATGTACTAGGTTTATTGCTTCTGCTATGTGTTTATGATTATATTATTTGTACTAAAAAAGAGCGTGTGCTATGTATATTTATGGTTGAGTGGAAGAAAAGGTTTTGTGACCTTAACTCCGCCATAATAAATAAAATGAAATAAATAAATTATGTAATGTCTATCGAAGCATTCAGTACCATTTTGTTCAAAACTTTTTTCATACATTCGTAAGAAAAAGAATCATAGTAGTGATATAACACCTGAAGGGGTCTTTGTATTAAAAGTGCTTTAGCATGGATCTGGGAATCTTTCAAATTTATCCCCCTTTATTAAAATGCAAATATGTTGTCTATTGATTTTCAAACTACATTTAGAGTGGGGTGGGGGGACTCTGAACGATTTCATGGTAATTCACCTTGTAAGCAAATGGTTCGGAACGAACGGAAGAAACTTTACATGGAATCGAAAGCCCAATATGTTGTTCAACACTCGGTGTAAGCACTGCGTGATATCTGGTACAGAATGGATGCTACGTGTGTGGAAATAAACACGTGTGTTCTGTTCAGAGTCACCCACGACCGAAGGGTGACACTGAACAACGGAGGGGTGACACTGAACATTGAAAAGAAAAGCACTAGATCTGTGCATAAATACTACACGTATTATATATTTTAGGAAAAATAATCTGCATGTATGATCTCTACAGTAAGAACAAAGAAAGAGCATTACTTAAGTCAAAACAAAGTCAATAAAAGAGTCTACTGTGTAATAAAAGCTCCTTGGGGACCGTAGACCCCGTAGAGCTAAGGAATGCTGGCATGTGCTCATGCACTGGTTCTGCATCGTCCACAGATAAAAAGTACATTGTCACCAGCGCCCACACAGACCACGTGGTACCAACGCCTGCACCTTGAACACTGGATCCAATCACCCATCGCAGATGACCCAGGGGCGTAGTAATTTCGTCCACAAAATCCACAGTCTTCTGAAGAGGCCTGTTGTGAAGGGCTCGGTGGAGACATCTGTGCAGTCCGTTGAACGAAAGACGTCTTCCTCTTTTTTTCCCGAACAACTGCTGCAGACCTACCTTGCTTGTTTTGGCGTTGTTGTTTGCTTCGTAACTCGTTGATGTACGACAGCGATGTTAACAGTGTAGCCTGTTGCGCTCTTGAAGTGTTCTTCTCTGGCGTCGTTGTTTGTGGTACGGGCACAATTTTCTGGAAGGACATGGGACTTAACGTCGGTTTCGTTTGTGCAGTATCGTCGCAGGAAGAGGTTGCCTCCCGAACTGGACGGGCACTACCTTTCCCAGTAGCTTCGGTGGCATCTGATCTATTCAAATTGTCTGTTCTGATGGGAGAGCGTGGTGTCACTGTGTATGGTGAAGAAGGTTCAAACAAATGATCAGGAATGATATCGGGATTAAGGGGAGCAATGCCACAGACCTGAAATCCCTTAACGGCGTTGCCAACTGTACCAGCTTTTCCCCAAGCTTTTTGGAAAACACGTCCAAACCTGATTCTGGTTAGTTTCCTTCCAACATGACAACGCATCCACTTGTTGGCGGCAGACACGTAATACGCCTTTAGAGCTTTAAAAACGGACCTGTCCAAAGGCTGTAAGCGATGGGTGCAGTGGGCAGGCAGACAGAGGAGTTCAATATCATTTTCTTCGCAAAACATTAGAACATCCATACTTTTCGTGTGGCTATAGTGGTAATCCAAAAGCAGCAAACATCTTCCAGGGACCCTACAGCGCTGAAAATGGTGCAGCCAACGTAAGAATACATCTTCTTTCACATATCCACTGTCGCTCATATCAACAACAGAAGCTGGGGGAAGATCATTGTTCAGATCATTACGTTGCCTCTTTCCGCGGAACACCAAGTACGGAGGAATGAAAGCGCCTGCAGCATTACAACACGCAATTAATGAGACATTTTCTCCTTTCTCGGCGGATGTCACAAACACTGCATTTGGGCTACCCTTTTCTGCCACAACACGCTGTGGTTTATTGTTAAGGGGAAGGCCGGTCTCATCCACGTTGTAGATGTGATCCGGAGAGTTGACTAAGCCAGTGCCTTCTATGGTTTGACGCAGTAATCAAAATATTCTGTGACAGCTTGCTTGTTGAAACCTTTTGGTCTTGCAAGAGATAGCTGCTGCGGGGTTCGTAACGATAAACCAGGGTGTCGTTTGAGAAACAATCGAAGCCAATCTTTTCCCGCCAATCGCGTCTCCTTGTTGAAAGGATGCTTCAGTGCTTTCTTCTCAGCGTAGTCAAATGCGGCTTTTCTCACATTTTGCGGTGTTAAAGGGAAACCTTTCCGTGCAACCTTGAGCAACAAGTTTGCCATTTCATCTTCCTCTTCTTTCCCAAACATCCATGTGGCTTCCTGCTGGCAGATTTCAACCGCAAGTGTAACGTGCCCTTGGGTATCCCGTATTTCTCGGCAGCTTGTCAGGGGGACAGTTCTTTCTTTTTAATTTTCTCTAAGGCTTGGGCCATTATTTGCTCATTCCATCGTTTGTATTTTGTGCCATTCGCTACTCTTGTAGTCTCTGGGCATCTGTAATGAAACATGAAGCCCTCATAAGGCACTCTATAAAAACATACAGTGAAAAAACAACGTAACAGCAATACAAAGGCGTGTTCAGTGTCACCCCATTAAATCTGTTCAGAGTCGCCCCACAAAGCCGGTTGTCGGTTAAGTGTTCGTATTTTTTTTCAAATAGCAGCACCAGGCAGGATGCAGTAGTCAGGCATGGCTATATCTCCGCCAAACTTTCATGCATCAACAACGTGGCTCTGTGCTGTCTCTGGTAGAAATTACACACTATATACACAAGGCCTCAAACTACAGTATGGCTATTTTATTACTTGGTACTTACATTTGATGTTGTCTTGTTCGCTTTCCTCTCCAAAGCAGACGTGAGTTCCTGCCGTCGCACGAATAATTAGCACACTACACAAGAGTCTTCCACTTCCACCAGTTTCTACCAAACTCAAGGTTGCGTTCTTCGAGAACAAATGACAAACGTTAATATGTTCAGAGTCGGCTGCCGTTCAGAGTCCCCCCACCCCACTCTATGATCAAAAAATAAAGAATGTAACAAAAAGACGAAAATGTGTACTTGTGTTTATAACTTTTATACTTAACCAACGAACCATCCGTCATCACTCAGGAATGGTTATAAGAATCGTTGTCAGAGCAAGATTTTTTTTTTCTTTTTATAAATTGAGTATATTCCTGCATGAAACCTATTTATGTATCTGATTGCAACATTTCTCGGTATCACCCAGTCTGCGTGGCCTCTCATCAAACCTGAGAAAAGTTTTCCTGGAAACACTGTTGATGGGAAGTGACACTGGTATTGTGTTTTGGAAGCTTCTACCTCACTTTGTAATTTTCAACGGAAAATTACAAACTTGAAAATGTCCGGAAAACTATAACAACTTCGCTACACCTGGCAACCAAGGGTACAGCGGGATATCAGTTCTCCCTTTTATTAGCTTCATGCAATAAAGTAAATGAACAACTGACTATGAGAACTCGTACTGTAAGTTTCAGCGTTGCCAGAACCTCTATTGAAGGCAAGGTCACTTGACCCACCACTCGACGGACCTTGATTGAAGGTACCATCGACTGGTAGGACTAAGGACAAGTCTGAACAACCTCAGTCAGGAGCAGGGCTCGAACCCACGACACCTCTACAATGAGTGACCGTAATTATTGCACTATAGGGTAATGTTCATTTAAAAAAAAAATCTTTGTCTAGTTTGAAATATCTGAATGAAAAGACGATTAAATATTGATTTTTAACAATAATATATGTAATCCGACTTCTATAACTCTATTCCAGTTTCGTAAGCACGTATCAGAATATAAGTCAAAATTATGTGCTGTGAAATTCGGAGTTAACTGGTTATGTTTGTAAAAAGATTGCGTTGTAATAATATACTGTGAGAGTGAAAACGCCTAAGAAAATGCAGCAGGTGGTATAATTTTATCTCCATTACTGTTTTTATAATTATACGTTGCAAGCATCATGTAAAAATGAACATTTAAGAGATTCTCAAAATTACCATGAGGGTTAATCGTGGAAATCTATTATCAACACATGTTTCTTGTGTTAGTTTTATATTTAATGGACAACTAACGATGTAAAGGAGCTTGTTATAGACATATGAGAAATACCATAAGAATGAGGCTCTAGCATTAATATGTCTTCCTAGTAAAATTATCTTCAACTTACCTTTTTATATACTCACGTGAAGAGATTACTGAATACATGAAGTATATCATTTGTACAGTATGTAGTAATCACTACTACTATCACCTTGGGTACATGATATAAAAGTAAGTTCATTCATTTTACTTCTTGTCCATGAAGATTTTCTTTTTAAGTTCTTTCTATAGAGACCCTGCAATCTTGTAGTTGCGGTTGCTGATTTCGAGTAAGCATAGAGAAGGCGATGGGAGTTCTGGTTCCGTTCACGCCGGCCATTCTGATTGAAGATTTCCAGGATTTTCCATAAAATTAGAAGAAGAATACCGACATTATATTGTCTATATAGGTTCTGATAGCTAAATTATCCATCTCTTCTACCATTACTATAGCGAAAATGTTAATGTTTCTTTAGCACTTACTATTTTGTAGTTAGGCGGGGTGACATTTGAATTGAAAAATGAGGAGCAAACAAGCGAAACCCACACGAGTCCATTTATAGATAAAAAAGTTTTGTTCCTTTTAAGACCTGAATGAAAAGCTGCATCGAATAATACAAAGTAATTTTCTGACAGAAGTACTTAATCCCATCGTAGTATGTACTTCCTTGATAAAATGACTTTGAGTGATTCGCTACAGCTCTTCGCTTAGGTCTTAAAAAAGGAAATATCTATCTAAAAAAATGACTTGTGTGCTTTTGCTTGTTTGCTCCTCAAATCTAAACGGTAACTAAAATTTCAAAATCATGGGTTGTTCTAGAGCTGTGCTGGAGGGAGCCCTTTGTTAAATATTTATATTTGTCCTGAGCCCTTTGATAAAATTGCTCGCGAGAAAAAATCAATAAAATGAGCATACTTTTCTAATTGAAGTATATCCTAAAAAGATAATTTTATTGTTCATATAATTCCAATTAATGAATATAAGAACGACACGCCACTGTTCAATCGCTATGCACATCGATAATACATGTTCGCAGTATTTATTCTTACGCGCCACGGTGTATGTGTGTGTTTGTTTGTTTTGTGTTTATTTTCATGTGTTTAGTGACTTCTGGAGAAACTTGCGAACTCCTTGTTAAACTATTTGGAGCACGCCCCTGGGTTGTACCCCTTAATAGACAACTTAATCAGGTTAAAGCTCGAAGAATGTGATTCAAACATCGTGCTAACGAGCCAGATTGTCTTCTTGATTTCTTTCTAGTTACATGATGAGACAGAGCCTTTTACTCAACTCGTAATATACGTTCAAAACGTCGACTAACACATAACAAATGATTGTATGTATCAGCTGAAGACAATGACCCAAACGTGTGGTAACTATAGAGAAAAGTAAGCATGTCATTCCTCTACAATTTGGTTTGCTACTTCTGTTTTAATACGTCATTATTACTAACGATTTAGCTGATCTATGAAATATTTCCACAAATAAAAAGAGTGCGTAAAATTCCATCGTATCGATAAACATTGACTGTTAAAAAATAAAATTTAAATAGAACAAATATGAAAAAAAGTAAAAATCACTGTAGATGACATTTCACAACAAATGCTACGTTACTGAAACATAATAAGCAAAACGTGGATGTTGAGGAAAACCTTAAAATAAAATTTATTATCAGTAACAGACAATCTCGAACAATATTAAAGACAGCTACAATGTGTGGCCTAAATATGAGCTAGTAGCACTTCAAACTACTAAAATCGGTCTAGAACATTGTCTGAAGGTGTCGTGAATGAAAGTTCAGAGGCATTCTCGCTCTAAGCCCTACATTTTAAACATTTTCCAAAATATTTAAAAAAACTAAGACACTATCAGAAATGTAAGCGCATAACGCACCAGAACTTACAAATTACTATGAAACACAATAGACAGCGATCTCGAGATTTTGTCGATTGATGTATACTGAGACTTCAATTAAATAATGACGTAATAATCTTTGAAAAAGTATCACTCATCAATGGACAAGATCTCGAGGTCGCTGTCGATTGCATCTCTGCAACAGCCATTTTGCATCAGAGAAACAAACATGTGCTCCTTACTAATTTTGGCATGCTGATTTCAAATATGCAATCAGTTTTTAGCCTACACGTACCAGTGCAGAGATACACGTGTGACGTCATATCCGGTAAAGGAAAATTTTCTCGTTCTAAGCTGGCAGCACTGCAGGCAATTTGGCGTCTACTGCTTTGGTTTGTTTCTTGTACACTTCAGACGTGCGAAGCTATGTTAGGTTGTGTATGTTGTTGCTGTGTACGAAAATTAGTACTGTAGTACCGTGTCCACATCAAAATCTCATGATTGTGTCATTCCCAGTGATATATTTTGTTATGTCCGTGGTCTGTTCACTCCCAAATCCCAGCGAAGAAAGCGCACAGACTGTATTTTGATTGTCCAGTTGGTGTACAAGATTAGGCCTTTGCGCCTGACAGGTGTTGTGTTATGTGCGCAGTTGCACTCACAAAGATGGTGAACGGGAAAGAACGGTCAATTAAATTTGCTGTTCCGTGTGTTGGTAGAACATAAGGACGCCGCTATTTGTTATATTTCCAATGTTCAGGTCTAGTCTTCAAAGAAAATAAAGGACAATGTGCTTATGTGTCGTTGGGATTAAAACACAACCGCATCCAGAAGAGTTTCCTGTACCAACCACACCATCAAATTCTGTAGACAGTGAAGTGTTTTTTTTTTATGGAGAGAATACCTCATCGGATTTTTCAGAATATTATATCCTTGAATATGACACGTCCCCTCACCTCACTGTTCAGGCAGAAATCAGTGATTTAGTGCGATACTTTAATTTACCGAAAGGAAAACCTGAGCTTCATGCTTCTAGGTTGAAGCATTAGAATTTATAGTTTTATAGAGATCGTAGTAACTACCTGTAATCTTTCTTCACAGTGGAAAAACCTATGTGTACCTGCAAAGATGTCATTTGGTTGTTACGTGCACTTGGACTGAAGTCTGATATGCAATTAAAGAATGGCACCTCATTGTGGATTCATCCAAATTCAGTTGGAAGGTTATGCTTCCCAATAATGGAAATAAGATACTCTGCCTTATTGTAGGCCATCCAGTAAGAACCATGGAGACCTGTAACTGCAAAGCAACACTTTAAGCAATCAACTACGAAGCCAATATGTGATGTGATCTGAAAGTTGCATTACTACCAGAGAGAAGTTTTTTTTTTTTTTGTACTTACTTGTTTGCGTGTACAAAGAACTGTTTGTTTTTGTGTTTCTGGACAGCTGTGACACAGTCAACCACTACATCAAGGAAGAATGGCTGAAACGAGAGAATTATAACTTTGGTGAAAACAATGCTAGCTAGAAACCATTAGTAACACTCAAAAAAATATATTACCTCTGCTTCACATCAAACTTTATTTGATGAAGGTTTTGTGAAAGCCCTTGACAAGGAAAATTTCTGAAATAAGTGAAGTTAAAGTAATGGAAAGCTTTTTATAGGACCACAAATACGAAGTCTCCTCAAAAATAGGGAATTCGAAGCAGAAGTGAACTCACTTGAATGAGCAGCGTGGAAATAATTTGCAGCTGTGTGTACTGGTTTTCTGGGTAAAACGAAACAACCAAATTAGTACAACTGGTGAATGATCTTATGTAAACGTTCCTTGTGTTAAGGTGTCACTGAAGATCCACCTCCTGCATTCAGATGTTGATACCTTCCCAGAAAACCTGGGTAGCGTAAGTGATGAGTAGGGGGATCGTTTTCATCAGGACATAAGTGAAATGGAAAGATGATATAGGGTAGTTGGGACACCTCGATATTGGCAGACTATTTATGGTTTTCCTACAGGGAGAGAGAGAGAGAGAGAGAGAGAGAGAGAGAGAACTTGTAACACAGAAAGGAAAATCTGAGGAGTTCACTTCCAAAGGTTACATGTATGATTTCTTTATTTCCCATACATAATACTTTTATAATTTTGCTCTATTTGTGAAATATCCGGTTTCCTGTTATTTCATATGATTCCTTTACAACACTACAATCAAAATACGAAGGTTTTAAACATATGTAGTTACGTTGGAGTCTATGCTATACATAGTAATAATTTTTGGACCACCCTGTATATTTAAAAGCTGAGACGTGCTACGCGATTTTGAAGGTCATTTTTGAAATCAACCCACGCAAATTAGTAAAGAACACCTAATATTGTTTCTGATGCAAAGGAAAAGTTAAAATGTGTTGCTCAGTGTTGTATTTCATAATAATTTGTAAGTTCTAGTGCGTTTTGCGCTGGGGCGGACGCGAGGAGTGCTCTTCAGTGTTCACTATAACAGTTGTAAGTAAGGCCATTAACCAAGGCCGTAGGATACTGGTCTCTCTAGTATCACTTGTAGCCCATATAAAGATATCTTATCTGTTTAAATGGAGAAGTCAGCAACGAAAACCAAGGGGGAAAAATATAGAAATTGTTACTTCTAACAAAACAACAAATAGTGCATGCAAGAAGGCAAATGAGAATATTTAAGAAGAAATGATTGGTCGTAAAAACCACAAAAGACAGTGATCCTAGACGGAAACAGAATCCTAGGTGATGTGTGGTGAATTATGTGAAAATAATAGAAGTTTTAGTTTATTCTGTTTTAGCACAATGAAAAGCAGTGTGACGTTTCATTATAGTTTCCTAGGATTCTAATATACAAGAAAATGTCGTGATTATTCTATTATTACAAATGGGAAAACGACATGTTGTAAATACGACTGAGATTATTAACGAGTGTCGTCTTGGAATAGGTATACTTCAAGAGGACATTCTACTGGTTGTAGAGAATAAGTGTGTAAGATGGTAAAGGTATCTTTATTATGAGAAATGCTGTATTGACTACATCTTAGCGAACCTATTTAAGACATTTTTACGTTAATAAAATGATTGGTGCTTACGAAGATTATACATATTGGTTTTGATTTGGAAGACCGATTGTCTTCAAATAGTATGTTGATAATTAGTAATGACGTGTGTGTAAAGGTTTGCTCTCCTAATCTAGAATGGCTAAGGCTGTATGTACTCGCTTTACAAGTTGGATCGATATTTGTTGGGAAAGTTGCATTCAATGATAATATCTAATCTAATATTACCTGATCCTAAAGATACAAAGAGATTTGGAAAGATAGTGCTTTATTATTATCATTACTAAAGAAAGAAATCTCTCTCTCTCTCTTTACAATACACACGTTACTAGGAATGGACAAGAAGCAACGTAGGAAGCAAGGCATCAGTGATTTAGAATTTAAGCACAGCTTTGGGATAGAGTTAATTGACAATAGTGAAAGAGATATCTTCCAGTTGGAGAGAAACCCAAAGCACAAGAATGCGTTCTAAATTCTTCTCAGGAACCTATGAAACAATCTTCCACTCTCGATCAGAGACATGGGTCCACTGCACTGTTCCTTTGAGAAAGAGTTTACTCATTATATATATGTTGTTATACCGTGCATTGAATCGAGCATGGTGTACTTCGGATTCTGTGCATTTCGAAAGCTTCTACATTTTTGCAACAATGTTAATTCAAGGAGGGGACTACGATATTGTGTGTGTGTATATATATGTGTATAGGGCATATTAATAGTATTATTTTTGCTATAATTAGTAGTATTATTATCTCTCATTTTTCTCTCTTTTTGCGTAGATAAAAATTAAAAGTTTACCTATCTTTAATAACCCTCTTGTAGTCTTTGATATGCCCAATTCTGCTACGTACATATGCTTAATTGAATAAATATATAGGTAGTTGACATACTATGATTTTTAGCTGTTAGTTACTTTGTAGTCTGAAAAATGTTTCCTTGTGCGTGTAGGTGTCTGACTCTGTGTTTCTATATATATGCAAATCTATCTATGTATATATTACTGTTGTATATTATCATACGTACCCATTACAATCGTTTTGTACCTAACTTTACGGCTAAGTAGGAGAAAATGGTTTAGCGACCTTAACCCCATCGTAAGAAATAAGACGAAATAAATAAATTAATAATTGTACTGTGATGGTACATTTTCTGAGTGTCAATGGTTTCACACAATCAATATGTGAGCTCAAACCATGATCCAATCGTCTGTGAGGTCTTTAAATAATAGTTCTCTTTCAGATTCACGACTTCTAAAATTTTTCGGTTTGTAGTAACCATTTTCCGAATGTTCTTTTTAATTGTTTAACTTCTAGCCCATGTTTAGACCATGTTTTAAAAGTACTTGGCCACATTTCAAGACCTCAGCTTTTCAAAGAAGGTGTGCTATTTACTTAATTTGGTGTTATTATGTTAAAGGGTGTCTTCTGTTTTTCTTATTTATCGTTTTCTTGATTCTTTGAAATGGTTTGGAATCAGGCAAGAAATAAAAATGGTAGCTGATATTTAATCCTTCTCTTCTAAGCGAAAGCTTAATCCTGACCTACAAAAACTCCTTATTTTCTTAAGAACACAATAAAAATGAAACAAATGATTGCAAGTTGAAACTTACAAATTAATAAATTGATTCTG
Source organism: Lepisma saccharinum (assembly GCA_022664845.1). NCBI lineage: Eukaryota > Metazoa > Arthropoda > Insecta > Zygentoma > Lepismatidae > Lepisma > Lepisma saccharinum. The sequence continues at coordinate 33,501 of JAGDQP010006267.1, read as the reverse complement.
GTTTACACGTCGCCGCAGGTTTCTCTTGTGAACCAGAATGCTGAGGACACAATGTAAATTTATTGTCGAAAAGAACCTGTTTCTAAACAGAAGGATAAAAGAAAGATGGGAACCACACTGCATGTGCAGCAATCAATCAATAAACGATTCGCGGTTGCAGTTTATAAATGTATCATAGCTGCATTGTTCAAATAGTTATGGGTCATTTACAACCCAGTTGACAAGACACTTGTTCTGACAACTGGTATATATCATGGCTGTTTTGTCGACGGAAATAACCAAAGTGTTGTAGTTACAACATTGGTTTTATTTGATGGTTACAAGTAACTTATAAAAGAACAAGGATGATTAGATAAATGAAGCAAATTAATAAAGAGAACGTTGTAAAAACTAGTTTGTTAATACTTTACTAAATTATGAAGGAAACTTAACCCGTATAAATCAAGCACTAGTTGTTGAGGAAAGTTTAAAAGGATGCTTTGGCGATTGAGGTTGTCTTCATCTTGGTTGCAATGTTACTTTTGAATCGGTAAGGTCTAAGGATCACTAAGACCTAGAAGGCTGAATTGTTAGAGCACTCAGTAGGAATATTGTATTCTTCTCTCTCTTTCACACTCCTCAAATCAGTCAAGTTTCGATCACTCCTGTGCACTTTTACTGCGCTAAACTGTTAACAAACTGTTTTCCATCACTAAGAGTGTGTTAATAAGCGATTTTGGCATCGTAGGAAAGAAGTAGTCTCCGTAGCACACACACATACATTGATTTCACATTGACAACGTCGCCTTATGCTCGGTTCTTCAACGTTGCATTTAAACTTGTATCAACGATTAAAAAATCATTTAAAACAAAAGGTGAAAAAATGTTATCTTCATCTATATTTATTCATAAAGGCATCCCGCAGGGGTCTTGTTTGGAACCTTAACGTTTTCTCAACTTCTATAATTTATTTAAATTCTAAATAAAGTTAGTATGTTAATATAGCTCGATAATTACGATTTACAAGTGTACAAGGATATTAAAAGGTCAAATGCCCTTCAATCTGTGCAAAATGCTACAAAGATGTTAGTAAAATGGACGTATAATAACTACATGGCAGTAAATTCATGTAAGATTTCAACGTGTCAGATACAAGGAAGACAAACTATGTAGTAATCAGACAGTACGTCAATTATGCTGTGTTTAGTTTATTTATCGCCTTTATTTATTTATTTATTTTAGAACACAGCAGGAGAACCTAATTACAATGTTCCATATTTTAAATTAATGTCACCACTACGAGTACAATCAGCATGCAGAAATATTTTTACAATGTGTTGAATTTGTTTAAGATTAATGTTATGAAAGTCAATTTCCTTAGCTCTTTTACTTATGTCATTATAAGTTGCGCTCATTCTCCAAGTTGGTGACTTATGCATAACATTTGTTCGCGATTTTCGATAATAAAAGAATAGGGATCTCTAGCTAAACCCATTAATGATCTAGCCCATATTTTATAAAAAAAATCGGTTCGTTTGACAAATTTGTTCTGTCGATAACTACAGATTCAATGAAAGTTTTGGTTTATACTTTTAGTAAATACTGTTATTTTACAAATTCAGATATGTATGTTTACATGTATAAATTACTGTTTAAAGATGTATACGTATAGTTACATCTTTAACTATACATAGTTACAACTCTATACATTATTACTCAGATGGAAGTTGGAATACAAGCCTTCAGTCTGGAAGTCGATTGCTTGCTTGTATTCCAATAAGGAGGAATGTGGGAAAAAGTAATTTGTACGATATTTGTGCTTTCAATGAGGTTACAATTTCGACTAGCGAGTGTAAGGAATGGAATAGCTATTTAAAGTTTGACCTCCGAAGTAATTCATGATCCATGACAATATAAGAAGTTAAAATATAAAAAATAAAACAATAAGGGAAACTCTAGTGTTGGCCTGGCGGACTTCTTAGCTTAGTTGGACTTAGAGAGAAACTTACCTTTAACCGCCAAGTTAAATATGTTGTAATCTGCTAAGGGGGCTAAGAGCATGCTCATAGAGATAGAGCTGTGTGCATATTTCTAGGTACCTTCTCAAACGTTGTCACGTTCCGTGGAAATAATGGACAATTAATGAGTAAATGATACAAATAAGATCGACTGTGTATTGAACAATTTACTATTGCTAAAATTCATTATTAATATAGAATATGATTTGGCACCAACGCAAGTCTCCTATTTCCCTAATAAACCACTGAGCAACACATTACAACAATTACATATAATTAAACACATAGTCAAAAACATGCAAAGAATGGGTTCCAACTAACCTGATTATTCACTTGATTGAAGTATAACAGTATTTGATAGTACAGAATGTGATTTAGATGTCAATTCGTAGTCTCTGATGAAGTGTCTCTGCCAGAGCTGAACTGGGTCACTTGAAGATGCAGGTAGAAGAGATATCAAATGACGGGTTCACATACAAAATCCATTCCTTATGTTCTTTATGGGAGAATAGCACTAACCAATGCCAGTGATTAATACAAACACCAATCAGAGCGAAGTAGTCTCTTTTTAGAGACTATCAGGGCCAAGTTGGTCTTTAGTTCTTGCTGGCTGTCTTGTCTGCCTGAGCTGACCTTTGTCCTACACAAACTCTTGTTGAATTCCCATTCTTATTCGTTAAATCTAAAACATGAATATTTTATTTACGAATTAAATGACTTGCTTGGTTCTTGGTTTGTGGCTTGAGACTTACAAACTAGATAATGTTTTATTTTTATTACCTACTTACATAAACATACATATTTAAACCAATGAAACTTGTTCAAAAACTTTCATAGGAAGTTTCTGATGCTAGAACAAGTCAACTTACGGTTTATAAAGCAGATAACAACGTAGCATTATCGCATTATCTTCCTGGGAAATAGTATCCTTTTGAAACTAACTTTGAACCATTGATTGTACAAACAATAGTAGTTTTTTTTTCCTCCGGGAGAATTATTTCACTGTATACCTAATAGTTAGACAACCAACATGGAAGTATAAATATGCGTCAAAACATGACATGCCAGGATATTCCTCCATTTGGAGGAAGAAAGAATTGATTCGTTCAGCATCATTTAGAGAGCCACGAGATAGATAGGCAGAAAATTCATTCACTTTAAATTCTGAGAGATAGGGATTAATACAAAGAAATGGAAAATACTAATATGGACATCCTGCAGGAATCGTCATTATTCAATGTAACAAAACATGATTTGTTCAAATAGACACACAGAGACAGAGAGAGAGAGAGAGAAAGAGAGAGGAAGCATGGAGAGGAAGCGGCGAAAAACGAGAGGAGAAAAAAGTAAAGAGGGAAAGAAAAATGAAATTTTCCACGGAAAACTTGAAAATAAATGAAATTTTAAAGCTTATGAATGTAGAGTGTGCTTCTTTACCCTGTCTGCTCCCTCTCTCTGTCTTGTGTTTTTCTCCATTTACGGGATAAATTTCTTTTAGTAGCAATCGCGAACATCATTTACAACGCTTAATTCCTTAAAGAAAATAATATAAAATCTACGCGGGGAATCGAACCAAAAACCTTGAGAATGAGAGTCTGACACGCTGTCCAGTTAGCTACACAGATCATAACAAATGTGTTGTTAAATCAGCCATTAAACTCGCTACTGTAAGTAAGTTAACCCCCGTTCTATTTGAAGTTTGAATTTTATTTACTGCATTTAGGCATCTATGGCTTAGGCCCCCTGGCTCCATAAAAATATTTGATCTGTAGATCAATACCAAGCATGAAATAATCCACAATCTTAGAACTTACTGCTGCACCAACATATATCTCGGATTAATCCAGGGTTGAAGGAGTGATTTCGTAAATCTACGAAACGAGTTCTGGGTGAGCCCTGGTTCTTGGAAAAAGCCGGTCGTCTCACCAGTAATCCACGCGCGAATGACAGCTCGTAGCACACGTGTAGTGTAAATACAACTTAGAAATCCCCATTTGTAAACTCAGACCGTGAGTAATTGGTTAAGCAGTCGGCTTGTTGAGTGAAAGAACCCGGGTTCAAATCTCGGCGGGTTCAAGTGATTTTTTCTTTCGAAATATATTTCTATATGTTCATATTTGTTATTAATAATTGCTTTCTTGCATCTTTCGTAGATTATCTTCGATTAATGACCATGGATTAGGGTATGTTAAGAAAGGTCAGGTTCGGTTATCGGCTTATGTATCTACACTTTCGTTTCTTTCTTTCACTTTGTTATTTGTTTGTGCGAACCTGACTTTACCTAACCTACCCTAACCCATGGTCATTAATCTACGATAATATACTTTCTCGATTTATCAATTATCACTCGGCCATGAATATGGCGTTTGTGCAGTTCTCATCGAAAAGTTTTTGTAGAACAAGGTCAGCATGGTGGGAATTCACTTCTGTTCTCACTTTTACTGCTGTAGTTTGGGGTTGCTTCGCCACAATCCACTTTAGTATTCGGTGATCTCTGTCATTTTTCTTCGGCTTTCGCTCACTCTTCTTCACAGCCGATGATGTCTTGCTATAATTTCGAGGTACAGTCATTACCTTGAAGACTGTGGATGGTGACACACTGAATAGCCGAGTAGTTTCTCTTACGAACGTTCACGGTAATCTGTCATTTACAATTTAACCGCATAGAAAGTAGGTCCTGCATTTCACAATCTGAGTGCACAACTCTTTACTATTAAAGGGCTTTTCTCCTGCTATAGGCCTACTATCTACCGGGATCTAGGCTCTGAAATGACAAACAAACAAGATGGCAACTCGTATAATGTCAGCGTTGCAACGCTGGAAACACAACTCCCCATTTTCCACAGCTGTTCGTAGTTTTCACAATGATCGTTTGACTTTCTGCCAGCATAAATTAAGTATCATCATGAAGTAACAGTCCATGTTGGCTTACCATATGCTCAATACAAAACTGTGATCCTAGACTCTAAGAGTCAATCATCCGTCAATATCAACTAATTTTCTGTTCAATTATTTTTGTCTTTTCACAATCTACCATATATCTCTGTCGTGCATGTGCTTGTCTATTGCGGTTCTGTCTCTCTTTAATATTAAATAATGCCGTACTCTTTCTGCTATATTCTTCTTCTTAGTCTCATCTACACAATTGCCGGTATATCATATTTAGTTTTTACAGTTTGCCTTAAAGATGACCCCCTCACTGTTCCTGGTTTATCTTCCTTTCTTCCATCTTGTTCAAGCAATCTCTAATATCTTAGGAATCGTCGGAGCTCAGGCGGTAGCGGTACGAATCAGGCGCCCCGGGTTCAAATCCTGGCCAGGACATTGGAAACTTTTCTCGCAACGTTCCTATACCTGGCGCTCTGAGGCGCACTCAGCCTACTATCAACATTGAGTTCCAGAGTGTCCTTGGTATTCCTGTACACCTTGGGAAAGTGAAGGCGGTCGAGCGTGGGACAGAGCAACCCACCTTATCTCGTACCGTAGGTGCAGAATATCCAGAATATGTGGAGCGCTACCTCCACACCCCCGCGCTGTTCACGGCACGCTGGGTCTAATGGACTCATGGTGATTTTTCTGCTTTTTTTTAGCCAATAATGTACACTTTTTGAAGAGAGAATCAATTAAACAGTAAATATCTACCTTCTTACTTTCTATTAACTAGAACATCAATGAAATAACTTATTTGTAGCGTTTTTTTTAAATTTTATTAAGGAAAATAAAGTATTTTTTTTATTCATGAAGTAATAAATACTAAGAGACAATATTGACATTTAGACGTCAGAAATATATTCCTATGTAACAAAAACTAAAAGAGTATATATATATATATATATATAATTCACAGCCATATTCAATCTACTACTGGATGAGGCCTCTCCCGGAGGGAGGAGGTGGTCTACTGTTCCAACGCTGACGAGACTTGTTGGGAGATTTTCACTAGGTTACACTTACTTTGAGAGTTTTTCTTTTTTCATGTTCTTTTTTTCTAGAAAAAATCAAATCTTTTTCTGTGAAGTAACAAGTATTCAAAGACATAATACTGAAACATTCATGTAAGGAACATATTCCAATATAACAAAATATAAAATTCAGTTGAGTATAGTTTGTTTTTCCACTATATTGCACTTACTTCTGAAGTTTCTTTCTTTTTTTTTTTTTAGAAAAATCACGCTTTTCCTTATGAATTAAAACGTATTCAAAGACATAATATTAAAACTTACATGTAATAGACACATTCTTATGCAACAAAATATATAATTAAATTAGTTACACTTGGTTTCTCACGAGATTACAAGTTACATGTTAGTTTCACATACTACTCTGCTGTGCTCAAAACATACATGGCTCTTGCACTTACTGCAGAAGGTTCTTGTCTTGCGATCCCTCTTTGCTGGACAAATCCCACATCCATCTTTCTTCTTTGGTGGTTGATCTTCAGTTTGTTGCGTGGCTTCTGTTTCCTGCGGCCTCTTTTTCTTCAGTGTTGTCCAACTGTTTGCCAAGCGAAATCAAGAAGTTACGGCGTTTCAGTTTCTTAATTTCGTTTTTCTTTTGTATTGAAAACTATACAACATAAGCGTTGTTGAGTGCACTTACATCGATCATGTTGTAGAATACTACCATAGGCCACCTTCTTGTCATTCGTTTTGTGCAGTAACAGCGGCTCATTTGGTACACACCTGATTTTGTTTTGTTGAAATATAGGATTACTTCTGGTTTCTTCTCTGCTGAAGAGGTGTCCACTTCAGGTTGGTTGTGCATTGTAATTAGAAGAGTTAGAGTTTTGTACTTCTTTGGGCACTATGACAGAATCATTGCATCTTGCTGGAACCCAAACACACTACTGTTTACTTCTCTACTCTTATTTGCTTTTGTGAAGACTGATGGGAGTTCGGGCTCATTCTTACGAATAGTTCATACGTAGGTCAGTCGTCGTTGTTTCAGTTTGCGTGCAAGGGAAAGACTCGTAAAGAGGTTGTCACCCCTAATATTTCTTCCACTGCCCGCAATTTGTTCTGTCAGTTGAAGAACTACTCGCTCACCTTGATTAACCTCTCTTCTTTGTTTTGGGTATTTTCCCTATATATTTGCATATTCCACACATAACTTGTAGCACTATCGCAAATAATCCAGAACTTTATTCCATACTTACCCGGCTTACTGGGTATGTATTGTCGGAAAGGACAACGTCCACGAAATATTACAAGCTGCTCATTTACAGTTATATTATCACCAGGGATAAAAGCGTCCTGCAGAGTTTTTACCCAATCTTCAAAAATTTCACGAATTGGAGATAGTTTGTCCTCAGGTCTTCTATGGCGCCGGAGTTCTGCGTCATCAAAACGTACGGCAGCACTGATTTGCTGAAAGCTATTCGTGCTCATAATGGCACTGAATATTGGACGACCATTTTGTTTACTCCACAGCTGGCTACTCTCTTCGTTTCTTTTTTATTTATATACTCCAATCAGTATCAACACGTCAGAAACATATATTTCTGAAGTTCGAAAACGCTTACTGGTTTCCATTCACTGTGAAATTTTATACTGCCTTCTTTGTTTATCCATTTACAAATTGTTTCCAGAACATTCTTTCGAAAAAATAACATTTTCACCATCGATTTCACTGTTCGCATACCTTGTAGGACAGCTTTTCTCTCTAATTATATTTGCTGCACTAGCGCGTCCTTGAGAAGCGGCCAAAGGTTCTGAATTCCAAATTTTTAAAGCACTTCTCGACCGAAAAGCAATACCAGCTGTCATTTCATCATCACTACTTGCGTCAAAAACCTCATTTTCACTTGAAAATAAGTCCGACCGATAGTACTTCACAGCCAAATTCACCATCGTCTGTCGATTCATCAGAAAAACCTTCCTCGTCTTCCAACAAACACTGGCGTATAGCACTTTTTGACAGTCAACCACTTGCCATTATCACAGACGTTAGCAGCCAACACAACTTATAACTTTACGCAAAAACGTTACCATTTATTCAAATTGACAGACAAAATAATAATTATAGCTCTGAGAAGAAATATATTCGAGTCCACAAATGCAAATACCACTATCCAAAATGAGCAAGGTTAGAAAAAAAGTAAGATCCAACATTTCATTCTACATAATAGCATAGTAATATTTTTATCTATTTATTTCTAGCTTCACTATAATAGCTAGGAGAACATTAAAATGCTAATGCTGCCTTCTACAACGCCCAATTTCAACCGAAACTGAAGTTTGACAAATATGTTTGCACTCAATAAAGGTCAGGGTCCAATGGACCCATTTGGGACTTAATGCTATAAATTAGTAAACCTAGTACGTGGCTTACAAAAATTAAATAATACCTAAGTAATTTAAAATAAGAGTGCAAACAGGAAAAAGTCAGAGAATGTCAATAACTGGAAGCGCACAGTATCATTATAATTACTGACAAAAAATCCATATGGGTCCAATGGACCTACCTCGTAGTCGTAGGGTTTAAATACTTCTTTATCTTTTTAGACTTATCTTTCGTACTATACCCGTTGTTTTACCTGACCTCGTAACTTCTGCATGGCCTTCTTCTGTTCTTCACCTGTATTGATTCATACTAGCTTCCCTTCCACATTCGTTATAAAATTATTCTTTCTAGCATCATCAACATATTTTATGGCAATAAATCCCTGTGATCTTATGATACCATGAAGTTTTACGTTTGCATTGTGTTGTTTTTCTCTAGTTCCATATTCTGGAAACTGAATATATTATCCACTTCTATCTTACTTTTAGCCTCGTCTCATCTTCTTCGTCCTTTAATTCACTGACATACTTATCCATTTACTTTCTAGTTCCTTTCAATCTCTCTAGGCAGATATCCACATATCTGCAGAACGTGAGAACTTTGTTTCCCTATTTTTCTCGTACTTTCTTCTGCCATTTGTTTATCACAATATTAGTCCGCACCGAGTTCAACATGATGCTGAGCTAAGTCCATCCGTAATCTTATCACTTCTAACACAGAATCTCTTCTCCAACACCCATGACTTCAACAGTATCGTTCTTGAGTTTGATGTTAGCAGACATTGTAAATAAAAAAATAGCAAAAGAAAATACAAAAAGGAAGTTAAACTGCAAGTATGTGGATGCCTATCTAAGGATATGGGAAAGAAGTTGGAGACAAACGGACAAGTATTAGTGAATTTGAGGACAAAGGAAAGGGATTTTTGCCTTGAAGAAAGTGAAGTGGATGATGTTAGAAAGATGAATTTTATCGGTAGTTTGGAAGAGGAGCTTAGAAGAAATACATGTAAGTAAAGAACAGAATAAGGACATGCAAAAATTATTGGACCAGTTAAGACAGTGGGTATAGTGGGAAAGATAAACCTGGAAAGATAGTGAAGAAAAAGAAATAGGAAGATGGAGAGGAAAACAGAGATAGTACTGCATGGAAAGTTTGGGCAAAGTGGTGAAGAAAATCCTCAGAAAGGAAGGAATTATAAAGTAGAGAAAGAAATCTAATAGAGATTCCTAGTACAAATGGGTGAGAGGAAGGTATGAAAGGAATCGGGAAGGGTCATATTCATAACTAACTGTAAAAAAATAATAATGTGATGTACATAGGTGAGACTTGGAAGGAGGTGAAATAAAGACTAACGCAGCACAGTGATTTTGCGAGACTGAAGAGACAGACAAACTGCAATATACAATCACATTCAGAACACAGGACAGACAGTAGATTAATAGGAGTCACAAATAATGAAACAGAAAAGCGGGAAAATAGTAAGAAATTCGAAGGAAGTCGGGAATATTAAACAACTAAGTATAAGGGTCATAAACTGAAGCAGTGGGCCATTGGCAGGAAATTAAAAAATATGTTACCAAAGAACAGAGAAGGAGGAAGAAAAATCCATAATTGTTTCCAGTTGGCTGTAGATAACATTTCTGGGTTCGCTGCAGTCCCATTGGCCATTTTTGGTGAATTCGACTGTACAGTATTTACCAATAAAACCATTGCATTCCTTCATTTCTATATACAGGGTGTCCCTGAAATAATATGCAAACTTTGGGAGCTGATAATTTACCTCAGAAACAAGGGAAAATATCCGTAGAAGTTCAAAATTATGCGTAGTTTCGGAGCTACAGGAGCTCAATGTTATGGACACATCATATCTCGACACATAATGACGTAAGAAGTGTTGACGTAGCAAATCACAGTCAAGGAAGATTTTCGTAATTACTTTTCGACATATGACGTAATTTGTGACGATGCCTCTTTAACTGTGGGCACCTGTAGCTCCTAAACTACGCATATTTCGAAATTTCTTCAAAGAAAGTTTTTTTTCTTGTTTTGGTGTAAATAATCACCTCCTGAAGTTTAAGACATTATTCCAGGGACGCACTGTACATACCTACCAGGTATGAACACGCAAATAAATAAACCTATGTCTTCCACGTAGTCACTGCATGGGCATTCAGAGAAACCTGACGCCTGAAGCGGGTATCGGTAAAATAGTTTACAAGCTGTAACCCAGCAGGACTATTCTTGAAGGTTAACGTTGACAAGAATATCTTTTGGAGCCTTTCGTTGAATCATGTCCGCAATTTAGAAGAAGCGACTCGAATCCAAGCAGGAAATGCAAACACATTCTCTTCGTTTGTAACATCAGTTTTATGCGGACACAAGTTGGACTGCGTTGGCTGTAATTAATGTGACATGTCCAGATAAAGGTAAGCAAGAGGAGAAAGAGAAAAAAGACACCATGACCTTGCATAAGAATTGTGAATGTCGCGCATATGTACATGTTGTACAGAGACATGAATTTTTATAGCCCAAGGTTGATTAGAGATTATTTCTCGCTTGGAAGACGCCCAATTGTCTGAAATGAAGTTGATAATGCGGTATACATCATATATAGTATACACCCTCAAAAGTTTATATATAGGGTGTATTTGTAATATAGAATTGCAAACTTTAACATTAGAAAACTCTCATAAAAGGAAACAATCATGGCTTAAGTACACTAATGTTCAAGAAAATCATAATTTAAGTTTGAATATTCCTAAATATGATCATAGCTAAACTAAGCTAATTACAGCGATTTAACTTATTTCATACATTTAATATGATCTCGTACAATAATCATGTTGCACTACAAATTACAGGAAAATAAGAAAAAATCTATTTTTAATTTTAATGGATCTATAACTGTCAATAATATCCTTCCTAAAATTTAAAATATGTTCTTTATTTCTTGCAAAATAGATGCAATTTAAACATTACTATAATTCTCGAGTTCTTAAATGGCCATGGCCCGAAGATCTTTCATGATTAACAATCAGGTTGGTCGAACACGACGTTTTTCACACGATTCATGCTTACAAAGCATTCTTGCTCCCTTGCACTACAGATTTCTTTCTACACTGAAACTCTGTACTCTCTTTTTAAAACACTCTGTATGTACACTGTAGATCAAAAGTTTCAGAATCATAGTGAAGTTTCTGTGAACGTTATGTGAACCTTTTGGCCGTTTGTTTTCAGTAATAAGCAAATACTTTTTTTCTGTATTCACGTAGTAAACAGGCTTATTTAAAGCGTGTGTGAAGTTGGTGCCCCAAATGTTTGGGCCAGCCGAGACTTTCTTTGGGCCAGTTAGAACTCAATTTGGGCTGGTTGGGCTAGCAACTTTCAGCTTTTGGGCTAGTCAAATAAAGGAGATATATGTGTCGAAAGTTTGGAGGGCCAACTTCACGCTAGCCCCCCAAATGTTTGGGCCAGCCGAGATTTTCTTTGGAAGCAAATTTGTCAGTTGAAGGTGATTAAAACCAAAACATCATTCTGAATACGTTCACATATTCCTAGAATGCCAAATGGATGCTCCATGGATATACTAAGGTGTCCTAGGATATTCCAGTATCTCCAAGGGGAATAGTACAAGCATATCCTAAGAATGTACCTATTACTACGTGGGATAAGAAGATATACTTTGAATATACTATTATTATTAATTATATGGCAAATGTATTTATTATTAAGATATTATTCTTCAGCCATTGTTAGAAGTCATAGTGTTAGTTCATACAGTTTTCCGCTGCTTGTGGTCATATCATCAAAATTGTTTCTAAGGAACATCCTGATGTTTGCCGCTTGCTGCAACAGAGGGAGGAAAAAAAAGTCTTAATGGTAAATCGAAAGAGTTGAATAAAGGTTACTCGTATCATTGACATTTAAGCACACTACGTATACGTCTTATATCATAATTTTAATAATGTCAATAATGTAATGTAATCTTTATTTAAGTGATATGAAGAGATATAAACAATAATACGTTTCTTTTGAATTACAATAAAAGATTTATCCAAATAACCTTATCTATGATTTCGTCTACATTGAACATTAACTTATATTTTCTGATTAAAAACAAACAAACAGTAAAATTTATATTAACTAATTTACTCATATCAGTAAAAATTATATAAATGAAATATTATAGTTGTCAGTGAGACATTAACTATAATGCCATTTTTAGTAGCTGGTACGAGGAAATTACAGTTTCTTGTTTTGTGCAAGGGGGCCACAAAATTAAATGTCTCGATAAAATATTTATATTAAATCTCATTAGACAAGATTTTCTCTAAAAGTGTTTTTGTCAGAACTTTCGTCTATATTCTAACTTTCCAATGTTAAAATGATTACATCAATAAATATATCTAGAGATATATAAGAAGCATGGTACGTCAACTTAAATTTAAAACAGAGCAGCCTAATGAAACACGTTTGTATAAATTCAATTTTGTTATATGCCGTTTGCATTAAGTCGATCCATACACTAAATGCATAAATATTTTCGTTTCGGTTTTGTAAAATGTTTATATAATGTAATCATTCTAGCTATTAACGGCATAATAAAATGTTTATTTTATTTACTTTGTAACTGCTTACATTATATTGTACTTTATTGGTATTTACTGAACACCACTGAACAGCACCATTAAGATCTTCCTGAAGTAATTTGCTATCCCTTATGTTGTTGACCTCCTTAAACAAATTTAGTATTCAGCATAAAAATTAATTTCTTATTTCGGTACCAATGTCACCATTAATTAATAAATACGTTAAATAATAAAGGAACCAAGAGAGATTCTTGAGGTATATCATTAGTTATATATGCCAGACTGAAGATAACATTACTTAATTATACCATAAAAGTTGTACAGAGCAGTGTTAGTCAGTTTATCAAGTAATATAGCATGATCAACATAGTCAAAGGCTTTATCGAAATCAATATAAATCACTTATATTGTGATATTTTACTTCTAATCCCTTGTATTGAGTTCAATAGTTAACATAAATTTGTTTCCGCCTACTTACCAGTCATGCTGATATTCATTTTATTTATGTTTTAGGTTAAATTATAAATGCTTACACATGATAGTTTCAAATAGTCAAGGAACACAATTTAATATAATTATTAGCCTGCAACTTGATGGCCCTAACATTTCCAAGGTATTTTTGGGTCGTTTAATTACCAAGGGGGCTTTCATATATGTCCTTTTTTCTCACAGAAACTATTTTATGCTGTCTGATATCATATTTCATATATAACATTTACAGTATTCTGCGAATAGCCCTTACTACTACCAAGGAGGAAGCGATCCTCCGAGGCCCACAACGCATTATTTTAATTATAATTGGAGCAAGATTAGCAATAAAAATTAAACGAGCACGCTGTAGCAACAATAGGTTGAAGTCTGAAAATATATATATATATATATATATATATATATATATATATGAGCTCCTGCGTAGCCTAGTCGGTAGCGCGCTCGACTTCAGTGCGAGCGGTCCCGGGTTCGATTCCCGGTGGGGGCTCAAAAATTTCGGTGTTGACCCAGCATCGTGAGGACAATTGGGGAGCTGCTGTGAATAAAATACAGTGGCGATCACAGTGAGAGCTTCGGCTCTCCTC